>JAJJWW010012549.1:0-27547 GCA_023531295.1 Papaver armeniacum
GGGCGAAGCCCCGCCTCAGTGGACATGAACGACCAGTGTAAGAAATTCCAGCAGTCCCGGTGCGTAGCACGGGTTTCAAACTAGTCTTCTCTTAAACTGTCATACAAATTTCGGTTCTGAATGTAATTAGTCATTTGAGCATAATTCCTTGCAGGGACGCCTCTTTGTGGTTGAATCTCCGGCCTCAAATCTTCATCTTCATAGTTAGTCCACTCCGGATTACGACGGGTTTCCTGAATTACCATGTTATGAAGAATTATGCAAGTGAGCATAGTCTTGTGCATTTCACGAAGACTCAACCCACGATATGGGCCACAAATGATAGCGAACTTCCTCTTCAAAATTCCAAAAGCGCGTTCCACATCCTTCCTCGCTCCCATTTGGGCATCGTTAAAATGCCAGTATGAACGGCCAAATGCACCTGGGAATCCCCTTTCCTCATTCTCCCTCAATATTTGTCTAACATCTTCCTCGGTCGGTTTTCACAAATATGTTGAATGAAAAATGATTAATAATTACTTCACAAAACAATGAAAGGTAAGTGAATGAAGTTGTTTTACCCATACGAAGATACTCATCGTTCGCATCCGCTGGTCTTCCATAACCTAGAATCCTTAAAGCCGAAGTAACTTTTTATTCAGGACTATGACCTCTAATATTCAGTGCATCATACTGATAATTAAATTGAGGTTCTACCCGACAAAGCTCTTCAATAATCTTTATCACCAGATGCCGAGGCATACGGAATCGACCTCGGAAATCTCGATCAGAGTACACACAATTGGGAAGAAAATAATCGTGCATCAGCTTCTGATGGTAAAATTCCCTCCCTCGATACGTATACCTTCTTGAGAATACTTCTTGTGGCTCTGGAACTCTAGGTATTTGGCCCGTATGTACTAGCATCAAAATGTCGATGAGTTTATTATCTTCAGCTCCCTCATCGTCAAGTTCTTGCAACCCCTTCGATGCATTTCTTGTTGTAATCTAAACCGATTCATAATAATATTCCTCTCTTAATTGGATCTCGCCATTGAAATTTAATATGAGTGTAGAGATAGAGAAATTGGTGAAATAGGTTGAAGTAGGTGTGAGTACCTTGGAGAAATACGATGGCGTATATATAGGAACCATTAGGGGGAAATAGCTGTTGCAAAATATCCAGTTGTCGATGTAATTAATATCGCCAGCGATACTTGTTAGCTCGATATAATGTATAATGCCAGCGATAATCTCTTTATCGCCAGCGTTATTCATAATATCGTTCGCTAGAATGTATATCGCTTATAGGGTTTCCCATAGTGGCGCAATTGGTTTGCCATGCCACTTGGTATGCCTAACAACATTTTTTTTTTTTAGCATACCCATAGGAATTCTTATGTTGCTGATCATCACCATTTCGTCCGGAAACAAGATTTGGTAATAACATTTGTCCAAGTTGTACCTCCACCTACTTTTAGGTTTCATTGTGAAATGTGTGACAAACCAAAGTCAAACGACACAAACTCTGTGAAAATGGAAACAGGAATTTTAGTTGTTGAGAAGTTGAGAGGAAAATCAACACTCACTCGATGTTTCTCAAAATACCCTCTCAAATTTATTGTACCCAACAAGGTACTAATAAGTAGCTACTATTTACATACAAAATCTATAGTGAAATTGATGATGATCATCAAAAACAATAAGTAATCTATCGTGATTTCAGGTGGGTTCATCTAAAACTGATGCGGTTTGGATTTATAGTCTTACCTATGGTGGTGGCATTGTCTGTGTATGTGCTTCCCTCAATCACTTACTTCTTTTGAATTGAAGATGATTGTTTTTAGGATTTTATATGTTATTTTTCGGGTTTGTAGGGAGATTGTGTTTCTTGTGATGTTACAGTTGGAGAAGGTTGTACAGCAGTATTAACAACTCAATCTTCCACTAAGGTTAGTGTTCTCTTCAATTTAGGGTAACTTTTCCTCTTTGTGTATTATTAAAATAACACTTGTTTATCTGAAAACATTGTTTGTCATTTAATTAGGTTTACAAATCTGTGGGATTGAAGTGTTCTGAACAATGCTTTGAGGTAAGATCTTTTCCTAGCCTCATAAAAGATAGGTTTTTGCTTGATATTTCTGTGAACTCTTGTGCTGAACTAAAGCTCCGAGATTAGGCTAAACCAATACAAAATTACAAACTAACAGTTGCAACCAATGACTAACAATACGCAGAGAATTCTACCTGCTTCTATTATTTGAATTTCAGATTTTGAACGAACTATTTTAACTATTAGTTAATAGTTAGAGGAAGTTGATCAATCAATCTAAAGGAGTTAATATTTCTATCACACTTACAATTCGTCGGTGATGCTTTTGTTTTCAAAAAAGAAACCTGAATGCTTCGGATATGGTCTTAAGTGATTTGAGGTAGCATCTGGAGTTCAGTGATGGGGTGGATCGGTTCGAAAGCGTTCTGGCTTACCTAACTGACCCTTCGACTGATACAATTATCTAATTGAAAAGAAGTGGATCTGTTTTTGAAATGGGAATCAAGACTAGGGAGTTGTTTGAAGATGTGATTCATGTGAAAAGATCCGTTAAATGCATATTCTTGAAAAGTCCCTGCCTTATGCATGAGTTACAACCTAATGCATTTGTAAAGTACTATTGTGATGTGTTATAAAACTTCTATTTTTTGTAATGATAATTCACTGTTTCAGTTTTGGTGATAAATGGTTCTTACTGATGGTGGCAGTAGGCAAGAGTCGGAAAGGATGCTCTTCTGGTTCTCATTCCGGACCCTGTGACGTGTTTTTCTACTGCAAGGTACTTGCAGAAGCAAATTTTCAGAATGGGTTTAGACTCCAACCTAGTGATTGTTGATTGGATCACCAGTGGACGCCATGAAAGTGGAGAAAAGTGGGATTTTAAACTTTACAAGAGCACCAACAACATCTACTTGGAAGATGATCAGCCTTTGTTTCTTGATTCTGTAAGTTGTTATTCTCAATGTGTTTGTTACTATTTAATGGTAGCGAAGACTAGTATACTTCTTAGCTTTTGAAACGACTCTTGCCTATTGATGCATGTCTGAGTCTGCACGGCGTGCCTTCCCAACCTGGACCACAATTGTTCTTGTTTCTCAGATTCCATTTTGTTGAAAATGTAAACACCTTTTGAAAAAGTGGATGCCATATTCTTGGTTCGTGTAATTTTTGTAAGGCATATTTCATAAAAGTAAAAATTGGTACATCCTCGGCTGGACAGGTTACGGAATTTTTAAATTTTTGTTTCCAGATAGTTCTTTCTAAAGGTACCAGGCATTAAGTGTAACTTATTTTTTTTCCTCAACAACTTAGAGTAACTGCAGATAATTTATTTTAAGTGGTCTTCTCAAATGGTTCTATTTGTGGAAGCAGGTATTACTTGAACAAGGAAGCAATACAACCATTGTGGAGCGCATGCAAAATTACCAAGTCATTGCGATGCTCATTCTTGTGGGGTAGGTCTTCCGCTGGATAACAAGTCTTCCCCGTCTATGTTTCTGGTAAATTGCTTATTCGAAACCATAATTGAAACTAAAAAGTTACGATGTAAGTATGGATGTAGGCCGAAGCTAAAGAATGTTCAAAACCAATTACAGGAAGAACTTAAGAGAATAATGTGTGAGCAATTTTACATGCCTTCAACCTTGGGACGACATAGTAATACAAAATCAGCTCCAACAAAACCAACTTTTGTTGCTTCTTGTAGTGCATTTGGTCCTAAGGTATGTCTCTTCATGTCTTTGTGCCTCTAAATTAAGGGTCGTATTTCTACGTGCTTTATATCCATGATTTTGGACTCTTTTGTGTCCTAGTAAAATGTTCTGTATTTTTGTATTCTTCCTTATATTTCTTTTTTGGGTAATACAAACTAACCCCAAATCGATTTGGTTAAGTTGATTGTTAGGCTCTTCTACCCATCATTCATTGGCATGTGGGAAACTCTGAAATGCAAAATAACTAAAACCTAGGAAATTAGGCCTTAGCTGTTCAGGCCATCCTTTTAACCTTGATGTAGTTTTGAGCAGAACTTTACTTCAAACTACTAATAACACTGGTTCGGAGAAACTCATAAACCTTACTTGAATATCAATTTAGCTTTTGTTCATTTAATTTAAAATAATATTTAAACAAAATCATAGCAGTGTGTTCATTCTTTTCCTTGTCTGACTGGTCTTTTGCGTTTATAAACAAGAACATGTTCCAATCTGAATAATCATAGTAAAGGACACTATCGGTCTCCCATAAGCTATTTATTGAATTCTTCGGATGATACAGGTTTGATTTTGGAAAAAGATCCATGAAATCCATAATTCCTTCACCGTCAGATTTACTTATTCTTTCTAAGCTTGTTCTGCTATCTCTATATGCAGGGAATAGGTTTAGTTGTTCGAATAGCTGCTACGACAACTGAATCTGTCTACAAGTTTTTACAGCATCAGTTGGCTAGTATGGAGCCACTACTAGGGGTGTCTCCATATTGCTGATCAGAAACCAATCACACTTTCATACAAGATGGGAGCATTTAAGTTCATTGCTCTTCTACTACTAATCTATGGTAGACTATTTTCGCAGGCACACTGTGAATTATTCAAAGTAACTTAAGTGCACTATTTGGGGTTGAATTGGTTGATAGGTGTAATAAAGTGTGGAATGAGCAACTTCTTGTAAATGTCTTCAGGGTGGTAGATGATGTTCTCACCCCCCAACTTAACAGTCAGTCTACTTGCTGCTTCTCTGCATCAGTTAATACGGTTTCAAAATCGAGAAGAGTTTCCTAAATATTTGCTGTCTCATCTTTGATGCCACAAACAAGATAAATTGCTTCCGAAAAAAAAAAAAAGAAAAAAAAAAGATCATCACAAGCAATGGAAATTGACCTGCTGAATTTGCGAGCTTGGGCCATTTAGCCGATCTCTCTCAAAGATGGGCAACGGTAGGGGAAACGTGAAAGTAAAATTCAACTGCCAAAGTCCGCATGGATTTTAAATTGAAACCGAGGCATACCATGATTTTTGGAGGCATACTCAACTTTCAAAAGCCTAGGTTCGGCGTATGCCTCGGGTTTCTTTCCACTTCTGGGTACATTATTTATATGTCCTTACTTTTGAAACCCAATAAATATATCCTTATCCAACAATAAATATGTCCCTACTTTTTAATAATTTTATCCATTTAATATTAGATTACCTTAATACCCTCACCACCAACATTCAACTACCATTCCACCACCAACCTTCAACGACCACCACCTACCAACCGCCACCACCATTGCACCACCACCACCAGGTCGCCACCACCACCGACTTCCACGACCACCGGTCGCCACCACCACAACCAGTCCGCCACCACCACCACTGACTTCACGACCACCAGTCCTCCACCACCACAACCAGTCCGCCACCACCACCAGTACGCCACCACGACTGACGCCACCACTGCCACCATCGCACCACCACCGACAGTCTGCCACCACCACTGACGCCGCCACCGCCACCACCATCACCATTGGTTTAGATATTTTGTATCAACAACAATTATTGATCCAAATAAAAATATAATGAGCAGTAGAAGTTGATCCAACTTAGGGGATCAACAACAATAGTTGATCGAAAAAAAAATGGATCAACAGTAGAAGTTGATCCAACTTACGGGATCAACAACAGTAGTTGATCCAAAAAAAAAAGAGATCAACAGTAGAAGTTGATCCAATTTAGGGGATCAACAACAGTAGTTGATCCATGTAAATGGAGTCAACAACCAAATTTAACACCAAAAAATGACATACGAATGAGTGAATTTGGCGTGAGTCGAACACGCATCATCTGACATGGAGTCAGTCATGCTACCATTGCACCACAAATTCAACATTTGAAGAATTTACATCTACGAAATCCAAGCATTTAAACTACAAGCATAATTATACTAATCCAAGGAAATGCGGTCACCATAGCAACAAACACCAACACTATGTTGGAACATCCACCACCACTGCCGCAAACACAAACAACCACCACTACAACTATACCTTCCACCACCATCAAAAACATCCAATAGAAATACAATTATAATAGTGTCAATACCACCAACCTGAAAAATGGCGTCAACAACAGCAGTTGATCCCATTTAGGGGATCAACAACAGTAGTTGATCCAATAAAAAATTGGGTCAACAACAGGAGTTGATCTATAAATGGGATCAACAACAATAGTTTATCCCATAAAAGCGAAGTTCAAAAATATTTTTACAATGAAGATGCCCGCCACCGCCATACCACCACCACCACCACCACCCTTAATAATAGTAATGTTTTATGCAAACATATAACATTTGTTACCCTTAATTACAAAGAGGTATGTATCCAATTTAGTCATCAAATGGTAAAGTTACATACCTTCCTTGACTCTCCTGAACCAGTTCTTCTTGGGAGGAGGATCTAGCGTGAAAAGAACCAAATAGTTTATCTCGTTAGTTAAGAGAAGGCATTCAATTCCCACTAATTATTGCAAGTAATGACAAAATAATGAATTCATGAACTGAAATGATACTAGCAAAGAAAAAGGACAAATATAAAATGATACTAGTATAAACAAACAGAACTAGCACATTAAGATGGCCTTCTACTATAATGATGTAAGAAACTGCAGTCTCATTATTACACAGGTCCTAGGAAGACACATTTACATTGTACCATATGAATAACACATCCAACGTGCTATACTGCTAAAGTACTAATATATGCTTGACCAGTGTAACAAGTTTAATTGCCAATTTGATTTCCTTTAACTTCTAACTCAGGGTTTGACCCTAGCACGAACACTGTAACAAGTTTACTCACTACTAAAAATGAATTTAGCACAAATGCTATTACCAAGAGCCTTACCAATTCTACCACTCCAGATACCATCTAGTCGCAAAGTTACATATGCCTGGCAGGGGATTATAATGAACACCACAAACAACGCCTGGCAAACAATCTCAAAGTGTGAATACTAATGTATGTTTTAGCAGAATGGTAGTTCTTATCATGTATTAAATTCATACAAACCTGAAGTACACTAGTCTGCTAGGTGTCAGGATCCAAAACAATGTCCTTCTTCTTCCTAAAACTTGTTGGAGTATCAGCACTACCTACTTCACATTCATCATCATTGTCACCATTATCCTCCAACACTAGAGTCGTATCAGTTCCTTTACCATCAGTATCACCAAACCCTTGACAATTTGCATATTCTAATTCTTGAGTTTCACCACTAAAATTATCATCATCCTTGTACAAATCCCCCCTAATTCACAAAATTCAAAACTGAAATCAGTTAATGTCATCGGAAGGAACACAAACATAAATTATTAAATCATTAGAAAACCAAACAAACTTGTGGGAATATTCACCTGGCCTGAGAAAAAAAAACAAATCACAAATAAAAAACCATTACAGACACTCCACCACCACTACCAACCATTACCATCTACCATGCACCACCTCCTGTTACATCTTGATATACCCCCTTCAAAGGCTTAAAAGTAATGTAGTGAAAGAAATTAGGTACCGACACCACCGCTAGTGGCTTCGAACCCATAACCCTTCGTCAATTTAACCACCACCACCACCAGAAACTAAGTCAGATAAATGGAATACATAATTGAAACTCCCGAATCTAAATCAATTATTCATCTTAATCAAAGAAGAGAGAGACTTTTTCTGGATCTGAAACATGAAATACATAATTGAAACTTTTTGTTCTCAGTGAGAAGATCGTGCCGGTGGCTGGTGTTGTTGGCTGTGGTGGTGGCGTCGATATAGATGGTAGTGGTAGTGGTGGTAGCGATGATGAAGATGGCGGTGGTGGTGTCTGGAAAAAGAGAGAACTGAATGTCTTCCATTTATCTAAACTGAAAAGTGTAGGGGGTAGACTGATGTTCTACTAAAAGAAGATTGTTGAAACAAGAACAGGAAGGTTAAATAAGGAATTTTGAGAATTATCTTTCTTATGAAGGATATTTGTGAAGTTGTTAGGGATATTTATGAAGGCCCATCAGAAGGAGGGACAATAATTCAATTTCCACTTCTTTCTTTAAATTTAAACCCCACCTATTTTCCGCTTTATTTCTTTCTATGTTGGCATATTCCGTTTCCGTGCATTGCCACTTCGAGCATCCATATGGAGATCAGATTTGTTAAATTTGGTTCTAAAGAAAGTATCCGGAGTACTTTGTAGAAAAAGAAAGTTCAGAACTAGAAACAAAAATTCTGATAAAATCTCAGTTCTTAAGTTTGGCACCCATTTACGCCTCTGTGGGTTCTTAACTTACACCCGATTTAACGACTTACTGCAACCCATACAAATGGGGAAAAAAACATTTACCAAAACAAGTTTTAAATACAAATCAACTTCCACAAAAATAAACATAAAGATACAAATCAGCTGAACACTTGAACACGCTTCAAATGAAAATAGAATTGGGCCAGAAGACAAATACACAGGCTTCAGATCAAAATTCTGCCGTTCCGATCAACTCTTCTCAACTAAACCACATACTATGGGGTTTGCTTCAGACTTGAAATACATACTCATATTGACATAGATGATCTATCCACAGCCGAAATTTGATTTTTGATTAATTGCCAAAGAACCACTCAAAACCAATATCTAATGAAACTGTTCAAACTAGAAAGTAATTTCACAGGGTGCATGGAATGTTCTTCCACGACATATTGCTTCAAGGTTTTCTCCAGCATAAGAGCAAAGCGGTGAGATTTCCACTCCTGGCTCAAGATAATTAGTACAAGGGAAGCCAAGATGGAATTAGTAACAAGAAGAACAAGAGACTACAAAGAACGAGAAACTGATTCCATGAAAAAATGCTTTCTACTTTTACACTGTTAGTTTTTGATTATTTTTTTTCTTCAAATGGTGCTGTGTTTCATTCCTGTTATCTTGGAACATCTACTATGAGAAGAAAAGGAAGGAAAAATTACCTGTTGCATATAGAGGTATGGAATGAGTTAAGAAACCACCAGCAGCAACTACCCAACGACTGTGGAGACGGAGAACGAGCAGCCGTGCACTATCAGGAGTGTCAACAGCGGATGTCCCGTTAGCATTTTTCACTGGTGCAAACTCCTCCTCACGTATGACCTGGAAATTTAAACAAGGAATTTCAAATCTGCTGAGATTGTTATGAAAAGCATATAATGCGGCGCTAGCAGAAACACTAATGCTTGGGGCAGACAGAATTAACTGGTGGTATAGGCCTATAGGGCAGCTATAGTATGACCCACCTCAAAGAGAGCGGTAGAAGGAGCATATGTAAATGCATCAAATATAAATTGTTCCAACTTTAAGCCCATAATGTCCCCATGGATAGAGGCGATTGTCTTCTCAGCAAGATGATAACTGCCCACAAGTAGTACTTTGCAACATGTCAAACAATTTTCGTGCAGCATAATGTGATTATTAATGCACCACAAAAGATATTAATGAGCTAGATTTGAAGACACTGGAAATAAGTTTGATCCGGTCACATTGACAATGTGAAGGACTATTAAAACTGTAAAAACAGAAGAGAAACACTGACATGCTATCTTTCTCGAGACCGTTAGCCACTTGATTCAGAAAATCCAGAGTGAACATGTGTAAGCAAACCTGAAAAGAAGAAGTAATACACTTTAATAAAAGGTATGGCATTTGCAGAGGGAAAAAAAGATAAATGGAAAAGCATCATCAATATTACACTAAAATTCAAGTGAATGCTATGTTATGAAATATGAAGAATACTGGGTCTTCTTTTCTGTAAATCTGGATAGGGGCAAGTGACTTTTATTCGAACTGGGCTTGTTCGATCTATGTGCTCCACCTAGCAATTAATTTTTATTATATAACAGCTGTGTATTGGCACAACCATTTACATTCCTAACTACTTCCCATGTTTTTTCCAATTTCTGCTACTTTCTACTCTGTCACTGTGTCCAACCCAGTAACTGCATGGAGAGGGAGGTTGAATTCTGCAAGAGTCTCTATTCCTCTCCTTCATTCTCTTATTCAGTTTTCCATGCTCTTGGTAACTGCTCAAAAGTTACACGCTAAGTTCATTAAAAGTATCAAAGGGCTATAGAATTGTAACTCTGATGTCAAACTATAATAATTACTTAGAAGACGTGCAAACGAAGTCACATTAGTGCAGTTAGACCAGGAGGATATACAAATATTGACATCATCATGCCCTCAGTAGGTTCTGATGATACCAATACAACGTTATACCAAAGACCATCATAACCAATATATAATGCCAACAATAAAACTGAGAATTTCCCAACTAAAATAATGCATAAGCAACTATGGCAACCGGTATAGCAAAGGAGTGGTAAAAGGCTAATACGTTACTCCAGCAATAGCGAAGGCGCCCAGTCTCCTGATTGATAGCAGAAGTCATCGATTGATCCATCTCACTGTATTCAACAACGGCCAGCGGCCCACCTTTACCTCGTCGGACAAATACACCAACCTTTTCTTGCGGATAAGCCTGGTATCATGTTTATGTAGAAAACCAAATGAATAAGTATAAAGCTCAGATCTATTATAGTGGTGAGCAAAAAAAAATTATGGTTGTGGCATATACAACTACAAGTAACGCATTAGAGACTTATGAAACATCGCACAAATAATCAGTTGAATACAAAATATGTACTCCCTCCGTCCCACTATTAAGTGACCTATTTACTTTTAGATTTTGTCCCACCATTAAGTGACCTATATTACTAAACAAGGAGATATTTCTAAAATTATCCTATTAATTGATTATAAGAAACATAAGAAATATGCATAATTTGATAGGCATGTTTATATTCGTTACATAGGTGTTTTAAAATGCTTTTCAATGGTATGAAGTTTGCGAACATCCGTGGTGTAGTTTGAGAGATAAATCATTTCAAAATTTTACTAGTTATTATCCATAAGGGTATAACTGTAAAAAATGCTTAAATATACTCTTTTCCCTTGCTTGCCTTAAAAATTGTGCAAACTTGAACTAGGTCACTTAATAGTGGGACGGAGGGAGTATAAAAATGAGATTAATTCAAATAATCATTGTAAAGAAAGAAATGAGTTTTTAGAGAGTTTAACCACTAAGCAGATGACACATTCAAATACCAGCTACTTAAAAAAACCTGAGTTCAGTACCTAAATTTAGTGCGCACGATTTGCATAACACGCAGATGATTTATCATTTTTTAATGATTAAACTGGCATGCAAACAATTTGCATAGTCAGCATAGAGTATAAACTGCTTAACTTCCTAGCTGACAGGAGGATCTGGTGAATAAAAATTTATAATTCATGTTCCTTAGATAATTAAAAAAATAATATGGGGCAAAAACACTTAAAAAAGGACGACGGAGCGATTTGAAACAGAGAAAATCGCTAGGCCAACCCTTGCAACGTGTAAAGTAGGATGATCTTCATAGAAAATACTAAATTTTTAAAAACAAGACTTCAGAGCCACGAAAGGTTTTTACTTGGTGTCATATTGTTACATTTTTTCCTTATTTGGCATCTTCCCCAAGTTCATGATCCATTTTTAGGCATAGGCCCATCAAAAGACCCTATACCAGGTTTACATACAAGAGAATTACTTTGAGTAATTCTGGGAGTGGAATTGTATTCCTAGAAGGAATGGTTGGGAGCTCTATTCGCGGAAGATTACCAACATAGGAGAGTTTCTATTCCATATAATTACTAGTATAGAAGGAATCCTAATCTATAAAAAGGGTGTTCGTTAGTGCTTGTAGAGGGGAAAGGAAGAATACTAGAAAGAGAACTCGAGAGGAAAATTGAAGAAGAAAGATACAACACCTAGGGTAGAGAAGTGTGACATTGTAAAAGTCTTTCACTAAAGCAATAAAGTTAATGTATAGCACAATTGTTACTTCTCTTATTCTTCTTGTTTAGCTATTGTCTACCGTATTGGGGTCTAGTTTGATCATTTTATGCTTAGGACAATTACACTTTACATGAGTATGAAAACTAACATACCTATGGACAACTACATTTTACTCATTGTGCAGGGATTCCAACAATATAGGCTCCAAAGTAACTGAGATTGTTAAACAAGTTACCTTACGAACAACTTTTGCAGCAGAAACTACACCTTTATCAATAAAATATCCCAAGAAAGTCGGATCAGCAACACGGACCTGTTTTTTGAGAGATCAGTAAGCAGATCGGGATAATAAGTCTGGCAATCTTCTTAACGTTAAGTAGAGAAATTAATAGGGTGAGTCTCACCAATGCATTATCAACTCCATAACAATCCACATATTTAACACCTCTCATGGCCATATCTTCCAACAACCTTGAAGTCTTAAGAGCTGGACATTAATTCAATATGATATAAGTAAACTTTACCTCTCTCACTCAGACTAAGAGGTAACCAAAAAATTCGATGTCAACATTTGCGGATGACATGCCGCAACAAATGAAGATATCATACCTGAATATACTCCTCCATTACCATCTGGAGACTTTGCCACCTAGCTTTGCAGAAAAAAGTTAAATAAATTAAATACACTCATTAGATTAGTTTTACACATGATAAAAAGAACTTTAATAAATAAGAACAATAATAGAATTCGACGAAAATTCTTGCAATAGCCAGGTTAGAAACATGCTTAGACATCTCAAAAACACACCATGCAATGCATGTAACGATAAAGATGTCTTATAAATCAGGTCAAGGATGTCTTATGTCTATTTGGATGAGGATGCAATTTTCAGCAGGAAAGGTAACACCATATACAATTGGACACAAAAAAAACCTACTTTGCTTGGAGACTCCATGATAAATCTGCCATCCTTTGAGACACATGGTATGGTACCTTGCTGGAAGAAGGTGACCTGCACTAACAAATATGTATGCTTATACGCACTGCGATGATGAATAAAACACAAGGTAAATTGTTAGCAACAAGAAAAGAAGCAAAAAACTTACTTGATCTACTTCTAGACCAAAATATTTATGACTCTCAAAGAATTTTCTTGTAGCATCATCTGTCATTGGGCTAGTCATAATATACCAATGAATTGCCACAAAACCACCTGAGCCTGCAGACAAACATATCATTGTTAACGAACAAACTTGGGATGAATGGCAACAAGCAAATAACCTTACCCTCATTTACGGATTGAGCTGCAAGTTTTTGAGCACAAAGAATTCGTTCAGCTTGAAGTTGAAACAGTGATTTTCCTGACGGGAGTCCAATGTCTGAGATACAGCAAATACCAATAAGTGACTGTTGACAGCAATTAACAAAACATGGAACAACTAGAACCTGAAACCATCAAGTACTCACACAGCTCAGTTACAAACCTAATTAAATCGAACTAAACTAAATGTACTGAAAATGAACATTACAAGAAGCGGATAAAATGAAAATGGATCATGCTAAGGGACTAGCATAAGTAGGAACTACTTTTTTTTAGTTTTTTATCTTGGCAGAAAATTAAACAGTACAACAATGCTTTCTAATTGTTCTCAGTCTAAGACTATCATTTTCGTTTCCTGGACAAGACTTAAAAAGTTTAAAAATTAGATTCATGCTAAAAGTGTGATCTTGAATGTTCCAGACACCAAGCATCTCTTTCAGTTACCTATACCAATAACAATACTAAACCCACACTAGAGGTTATTTCCTTCATATATGAAAACAATATAAGACACACGTGATTATACTTACTAAAACATCCCTTGGGATCAGGACTTCCAAGCCTGGACCCCTGCAATAAGAACGGAATTTAGGAAACTCAGCAAAATTAATTCAACTCCCAAAAGAGGGCATTATTAAAATTAATCTATCATAGATAAGAGTATCTAAAGAGCAAACTAAGTACAAGAAAATGGAAAAACTATCTTATTTATTTCCAAGTAACACATACCAATATCAGGTATTAATCGGTTCACTATATGTCATATATCTATATTTAAGTAGACTGTGTTTTTTTTTTCCCTGTCTAAGCTTAGCATAATGTCTGTGAGCTGCTCAACACTTCCACAATCTCCTTGAGCAGAGATGAATCCGTATTACCTAATAAAATCCAAACAGGTTGAAGTTAAGGAAAAATCTGTTTTAACAGATAGTTCGGACTCTTCAACAATGAACATTGTCAGATCTAAGCCTCGTTCCTATAGTTCATCCAAGTCACCCTAAGTAAACTCACAATGCTCCACTGATTTCTTAATAAGCAATAGACTATTTCACTGTGAATAATTATGGTACCCTGAATTGTGTGAGAGAACTCAATAGAATACATATCACATATATACCTGACCACCGGCCAGAAGCAACACAGCCAATTTGCCTTCAGATATAGCTTTCAAACCCATTTTCCACCATCTCTCTCTTTCTTCAAGTGTTCGAACATCCACACTTGAAACACTTGTCTCCAGTACAGGCTCAATTGTCGGTACAGGTAGCCCTGCAAATGCATTCACATAGAATTATTAAGATCGCAAATCTGTTTTACAAAACAAACAAAACACTATGTAATTTTTACCTTGAGATCGCAATGAACATCGTATAATTCGATCTACCCTTGGAAGATCCAAGTTCTGAAAAAGTAAGATATAATCATTGCATTACGTTAATTCTTCAAATTAAACTTGCAAATTTCAAACGTATACAATAAGAAATGAACATAATTGGAATGATGGAGTAATGATTGTGTTTTATATAAAAATGAAACCAAATTATTAATGCAGGCATGATTTAGATCCAATAAAAAACGTATAATTGAAAGATAAATTAATAAATTAGAGGTGAAGTGGGAATTGATTTACTTGAATATCACGAACAAGAAGATCTTTATCTTGAATGGAAAGTTCATCCCAGAGTGAGAAGACATCTTCTTGTCCATAATCTTTTAACCTTTCCAGTAAACCTTGAGGTGGTGGTGATGATGAGGATGATGAATTTGTTACTGAACCATCGGAACTTGATGTTATTTCTCCCATTCCTTCCTTCCTCCTCTCTCACTCTCTTTTTTTCTCACTAAAACTATCACTGTGTTTTCTAACAACTGTATCTTCTATCTATCTATCTATAATATATATAAGAAAAGACAGTGGTGTAGTTCAATTTTAACAACTGTATATGAAACTGTGATTTTTGTTTATATGGTTGTGGATTGGATTTGTTTTTTAATTTAGTTTAATTTGATTTTAATTTAATAGAAAGACAAGACTTAACAACTTTGAAGAACCCTGCTTTGCTTTTCTCATACATAAAGAATCTGTTGTGATATATACCCGATACTAACCATTATGGATACCAACCAGATATCCCTTTCTTCTGGTCGGATCGTTTGGATCAGATCGTCCAGGTTGCTTCTTGTCCTGTCGGTGTGGAGTTAAATTTGGGCGAATAACACTCTTCTAGTCCGTTTTATAAGTTTTTTTTTTTCTTAAGGTTTTTTTTCTGTCCGGGGAAAAAACATAATTCTAAGTATGGAATGCTCAAGACTAAAATAAATGGATAGGTGTTTCCCTGTTAAGTGAATCATATGATCCATCTCATGAATTGGTTTCGAGTCTGGCTCCAAAGTTGCCTTTTTCAATTCTTTGAAATGTCCAGTCCAATATGCTATGCTAAGCCATGATGAAGAAAACTTTAGTTGCAACAGTGAAGTTATCTAAGCCATGATTAGCAACACGTAATTACTATTTATATGTATTATTTGCCCCATCATGTAATCTTCCATTTCCCATGCTCCAGTACTTTCGGTTTTAATCTGATGGGTCCCACGTCGGTGCAATTCTGTTATCAAAAGTTAGATGCTCATACACTTACCGACACAATGCTGCACCCGATCCAGATCTGCTTCAACTCAGATAACAACTGATCCATCGAGCCTCAACAATGGAAAGATCACCCGTGTAACAGGTTTCAGTTGAAGGGGGCCATGATTCTACTTCTAGTTGGACATTTAGAAGTAAATTGAAATACCCCTTATCCAAATAGTTATCTTGGTGGCAGGACTACTCTTTCTAATTAAGTTAGTATATCGATTAAAGTATTGATTAGGTGAATCATTTAGTTAAGTTAATTAATGATTAGTGTAAAACTTTTTTCTTATATATAAAAAAACTTAGGACAAACATGGCCTAAGGCCAGTACAGATTGTTCCTGCCAACATTGTTCTTACTGTACAGCGCAATATTAAGAGTATCTAGATTTTTTGAAGTCTATGAATAATTTTAAGACTAATTAGAACAAAAGTAACTGGATTAATTCTGGTGACATTGTCTTCTTCTTCAGTGTCTAAAGTTTCATGATAGCTCAGATTGAATCTTCCCTTGACAGCTTTGTGATATAGTAGCTTAAATCGGACCAGGATTTCCATAGATTCAGCTTGTATCTCTATATTGGTGTGATGCATATCATTGGCCCATTAAAAGGCTAAATCTGCTCCTCCTATTGCTCCCCAAGCTCCAGAGTGGCCTGGGTGTCCTCTGGTATCAATAGGATTTCCTGCAAAATCCATAATAGTTAGTGCAGAAAAGTATATCAAGCTTTCAGGGTCTTGTATTGTGCAAATCTTTATGATTAATCCATAGTCCACTCTAGGGTACTGGTCCAAAGAGTAAGGAGCAATGTTATTCTCCTTTGTTGTTACCAATTCTCCAGTGTTCAGAGAAATGGTATTCATAACATGAGTTGGTAAATGATGAATTCTGTTATGATCACATAAGTGTTGCCTGATGCAGTTGGAAGTTTGTCTGGCGTTTGTCTGGCATTTGTCTGAATGTGACTGAAGACCATGTCACATCTAGCCTTCTAGATGAACCAACAAGTAGTGGCACAGATGTTGATGTTTGTGCTGGTAACTCCAGACAGATACCAAGAATTTAACCAGTCCATGAAGTTTATTGTGTTATCAAACTGATCATGAGAGGTTCCAATGATTTCATGCCAGACAGTAGTGGCACCAGGACAGTTTAGAAACATGTGTGCCATGGTTTCCTCCCCACTCTTGCATATTTGGCATATAGGGTCTATGTAATGCAGTATGCTAGCTGTTTAAGCATTTGTGGGAAGGATTTCATGAGCACATTTCCTGATAAAAATCTTAATAACTGGAGTTATATCCATATTCCAGATTGCTCCCCAATTATTGTT
Organism: Papaver armeniacum; assembly: GCA_023531295.1. Lineage (NCBI taxonomy): Eukaryota > Viridiplantae > Streptophyta > Magnoliopsida > Ranunculales > Papaveraceae > Papaver > Papaver armeniacum. The sequence continues at coordinate 17,199 of JAJJWW010012549.1, forward strand.
ATAGTATCATTCATGTATAAGTTATCCATATTGGCTTTATAGAGTGACTTGACTGAGAATTTTCCAGAATCATTCAGGTTCCACTGGATCTTGTCTTCCTCTCCAGGATGGGTATATAAATTTAGAATGGTTGGGATTGAAGTAGTTTTGAACCAGATTATGGTCCCAGTTTCCATTAGGTAGAAGAAGGTTTTCAACTGTTTTTCAATGAAATGTGGGCAGTGGGGTGGTTTGCTGAGTCTTGAGGGGATACTTGGGATCCATATTTCCTCCCAAATTTTGATCTTCCTCACATTGCCAATTCTCCAAGTACTATGATGTTGGATGTTGTAGATGCCTTCCAATATGCCTTTCCATATCCAGGAATCTCCATCTTTTGGTTTAGTATCCATGTTAAGAACATTCCTTCCAAATAGATATTTTGCATCCATAAGTTGGTACCAGAGAGGTTCCTTATCCTGCTCTAGTCTCCAACCAATTTTGGTGATCATAGAGATATTGAAGAGTTCCATATTCATGAAACCCAAACCTCCCAGTTCTTTGGGTTTGCAGATTGCAGTCCAGGCTTTTGGGTAGTAATCTTTGGGGTTTTCTAAACTTTTTCAACATAAGAAATACCTTTGAAGTTTGTTAAGGTCCTGGCAAGTTTGTTTTGGAATCCTGAAGCAGTTCATCTGGTAAATACTAGCTGTAGAATAATGATTTGATGAGAACTTCCCTCCCTTTGGATTAAGGGGAACATTTTTCCAGCTGGAGAGCCTTATCTTTAGCTTGTCAACACCAGGCTTAAAAGACTTGATTTTGCTTCTGTGAGTAAAGAGAGGCAAGCCTAAATACTTGTCATCCATTTGGAGCACTTGAACACCCATAATGTTGCTGATGACAGGGATAAGGTTTGGGTTAGTGTTCTTAATAAAGAAGACTCCAGTTTTGTTGAAGTTTATTAGCTGTCCAGAAGTTTCCCCAAATATATTTAGAATATCCATAATGTTCTGTGCTTCAATCTTGTTGGCTTTGCAAAAGACCATACAATTATCAGCAAAAAGGAGGTGGTTGATGGAAGGTGCAGTCTTGCATATCTTGATTCCAGTTATGAGGTCCAGTTCCTCAGCATGAATGAGAGTTCTAGAGAGTTTCCATGCAGAAAAGGAACATATATGGAGATAGGGGATCTCCTTGTCATGGACCCCTGGAGAGCTTGAAGAAGGTATCTGGAGAACCATTAATAAGGACATCTGAGGTAGTGGTGGATATGCACTGCTGAATTTTGTTGCACCACTGATCATTGAAGCCAATCTTCTTCATAATGGTTATTAGAAAGGTCCAATCCACTTTGTCAAAAGCTTTTGCCATGTCAATTTTGATGCCCATACTTCCATTTTCACCTTGCTTTCCTCTGTTAGTCCTCATAGTGTGAATGATCTCATGGGAAATGGCAATGTTATCTGAGATTTGTCTACCTGGAATAAAATCATATTGGTGTGGGGATATGATCTTGTTGGGGTAAGGTTTCATTCTCTGGGCTATGAGTTTGGAGATAATTTTATAGGTTGTATTGCAGAGGCTGATAGGTCTAAAGTGACTTGGAGAAGAAGGGTTGTCAACTTTAGGAATAAGAGAGATGAAAGTGGAATTTATTTCTTTAAGTAAGTGCCCAGAGGTGAAGAAGTGTTGAACCATTTTGACAATATCATTTCCCAGCAGCTCCCAGTTGGCTTGAAAGAAATTTGGAGGAAAGCCATCAGGCCATGGGGCTTTGTCACTTGCCATGTTGAATATTATTGACTTAATCTCATTGTAATCTGGTGTTCTATTAAGAATATTGTTGTCAGAAGTGGTTATGGTAGTGGGTATGAGGTTGATAATTTCTGGGTTTATGTTGGTGGTTTCAGCAGTAGCCATATCTGAGAAGTGAGTTGTGAAACAGTTTTTCACCTCTTGGTAATATGTTATCCAATTTCCTTTGCTATCTTGGATTGTATCAATCTTGTTTTTCCTGGTTTTACTTTTTGTGGCTCTGTGGAAGTAGCTAGTGTTCTGATCTCCCAGTTTAATTAGTTGATCTCTACTTTTTGTCTTTCAAAATTTCTCCTCAATGTCTTGCCAGTCCTTGAGCTTCTTTCTAGGATCATCTAAAGCTTGACTTCTATCTAGTCTGAAGTAATTGTTGTGAAGCTAATTAAGGTGCTGCTTGCATTCTTCTATGTTAGTTTTTATGTTTCCATAAACTTCCTTGTTCCAAACTCTGATTTGAAGTTTGATGTCCTTCAGTCTTCTAGCAATGATAAAAGCACTGGAACCAGATAAAGTTTTATTCCAGCACTCAGCAATAATTTTCTTGCAATCCTCATGCTCCAGCCAAGGGCCAAAGAATTTGAAGGGAATTTTGCCATTTTTCCAATTGGGATTCAAATTAAGAAGAATGGGATGGTGGTCTGACCCAATAGCCAGCATATTAGAGATAGTGGTGTTAGGGTTGAGGAGAAGCCAATTTTCAGTTGCCAACCCTCTATCTAATCTTTGCTCAGTTAGAGCATGGCCACTTCTTTTGTTTGACCAGGTAAAGGGACAGCCAGTAAACCCAAGATCTACTACATCTTGATCAAGATTTTTGTTGTTGAAAATAGCAGCTTCAGTAGCATCAATGGGTTGAACACTAAATTTTTCAGTATCATGCATGATGAAATTGAAGTCACCAAGAATTAACCAAGGTAGTTTGTTGGTGACTGCAGTCTTATCCAACAATTTCCAAGATTGGTTTCTAGAAGTATCATAGGGACTACCATAGTAGCCAGTGAAGAGCCAAGGAGGGCCATTGGCAGGACTGACATTAGCATTGATGTGGTTTAAGGAGAAGTCAACCATGTCAACTACAAGGTTACTTTTCCAATTCAATGCTAAGCCACCAACATTGCCACTTGCCCCCCTGGATTTACAAACCGAAGTTGTTGACACCAACATCATGCATGGTTTTCTTAAGTTTTCTTGTTTTTGCTTAGTTTCAGATAGAAAGATAATATCAGGGTTCAGTTTGTTGAGCATGTCATTGAGGTATCTCTTAGCATCTATAGTGCCTAAGCCTTGGCAATTCCATGCTAGAGCAGTATAGAATTGCCAGAAGTATGACATATTTGGATACTTGGAGGTTAGTCTTCTAGTAATACTATCATAATAAATAGTGATGAGCAGTTGGAGATGTAAGCTAAGATTGGAATAGATTAAAACAATAAGGTAGAGGGAAGTAAAGGATTATACCATGTTTTCAGCAGTAGGGATTTCCAAGTTACCATTAGCCAGCAAGAGAGGAGTGTTGCACTGCTGCTCATTCAAAGTTCCATCCAAGTCCTTGAATCTCTTGAGTTTTTCAGTGTTAGTGTAATTGGAGATCCTTTCATCATCATTTGGAGTTGGTTTCTTCCTTTTGGTATCAATCATGGAGAGCAGCAAGGGATTATCCCTATCAGAGGCATTGAGTTGTTCCATCTGAGGTTCAAATTAGTGATTGTTTTTCTTAGCTTTCCAGGCTTCCTTCCTTTTCTTAGCAATTTCAGTATCCATTCTAGCTTTAATTTGGGCTAAGTTAGGTAGGAAGTTAAATGGTAAGGCCTTTGGAGTGGAAGATCCCTGGAAAATGATGTTATTGAAAGAGGGATCAGGGATGGTTTGGGATTTAGAGCCTTGAGCTCTAGCTGCAGCTTTCAAATTTGGTTTCTTCTTATAATTTCTGGTGAGCTTTTTGACCAAATCCATCTTTCCGTTCCTCAGCTGACAAGCAATTACATCAGGGTGTAGAGAGGTTTCAGCTGAGCCATTATGAAGGGATTGAGCTCTAAAGATGAGTGGTTCACTTGATGAGGTGGCTAGGTTAGCAACAACATTTCCAGTTCCAGCGTTTTTGCAAATTTCATTTTGGCTTCAAATTCCATTGCAGCACTTTTATCAGAGTAGGTTTGATGTATGATTGCTTTGCCTGCTAAGACACACTTTTCTGCTTTTGAGATAATGAGGATTGAGGTGGTTGGCATGACATGTTGATGATGTGAGATTGATTAGATGGTATTGGACAGAGAGGGCTTGGATGATCAAGGATTCTACAAACTTTGCAAAATTTTATACCAATGAGAGCATAGGCAAATTCCAACTAGGGGGAGATGGTGGTGGTTTCAAAAGCTTCTATCCCAAACTTCAAAGGTCTGGTAACATTTATTTTAAGCTTGACTTCCATATTCTTTTCAAATCTGTCTCTTCCATAAGGTTTCCTAGCTTCTTGAAAAATTCCAGCTGGCTTCAGAATGCCTCTGATATCAGGTATTATGTGCGGGATCCTCTTAATTAGCAGCCAAATCATAACTGTGGATAAAAGCTCTTCATCAATGAGGTCAGGGCCTCCAGCAGGGACTTCAACAAGAACCATGAGTTTGTCAAAGAAACCTCTTGTTCCTCCTCTTCTCAGAGTAGCATAATCTTTTTCATGAGTAAGTCTCAGGGTGTAAAAGTTTCTTCTTCTATTCTAGAGTTCAACCTCAATTCTACTTAGCATTTCCCAGTTGTGATTGATGAAGTTGCTAACTCTGAATGTTTAAAAACAAATATTACTGCACAAATTTCCAATGAAGCACCATTTCCAGTCAAGTTTTTGTTTGGGTTGTATATTTTCAGGGTTTAGGAAGACTTTTGGGAACAAATCCTCAGGTAAGGCCATAGCAGTTTTGAGTTTGTCAACTAGATTGTCGATGTTGTTGGTGTTAGAGTTAGAAGAAGAGGCCATGAAGTGAAATTTGAGATGTGGGTAATGATCACTATTGGTGTAGCAAGTGAATTAATATGAAGACAATTTTTGGGGGGATAAAAACAGCTTTAATTTGAAAATAAATCACAGGTGTGTGATGGTACATGGTTTGAGCAAGGTGGTTCAGATTTTGTTTGTTGTTGTGGCCAATGACTTGGCTCCAATATTGATCTTTTTGAGCTTTAGGCACATGGTTCGATATTGACCTTTGCTTATCGTAGTGGTTTATGGCTAATGGTTCTTGGAGGGTTTCCCTGTGACAAGAGATATATGTAAGTCTAAATTGGAAAGAACAAAGCATACCTGATTCTAGTAGGCCATGGCAATACTGGGTCGCTGGTTGGCTTTCGATATGCACCAAATATTCGAATTGCCGATGTCGTTGGCTGTTCCTGTGGGTCGGGTTAATCGGGTAATCGGGGTGATGGGATCCATAAGACCGATCCACCGGATGAATCATTAGCGGGCTCAATCTAAGAAGAAATACAGAGGAGTTTGGCCCACAACTGCATGTTGCATGGCAGTTTCTTATGCCAAGTGTTTCCGACCATTTAGCTTGAGCCATTAGAAGCGATTCATAGGCATAATGAAAGGCTACATAGCCTATAAACATGACTTTGCAGCATTGCGTCTGATCAAATTGCCTTGAGGGAAAACCGAGAGAGTAAGGTGGGGTAGTTACTATCAACGTCAGAGATTCGAAGGTTGTTGCTCTTTCCCTCAATATAAAAATCAATTGTTTGAGGTAACTGTTCATTTTCTTATTCCTTTGTTGCAAAGAAGCGAGTGCAGGATAGAAAGTTCACTAATTTTCGAGAGAAAAGAAGAAGACAAGATGCCTCGAGTTCTTTATAGTGAAGGAGATATTGTTGAGGAAACTCCTCGAATCTGGGATGAGCATACTTTGAGTTGGTATAATCCCAACTATCGCATCTCGAGTTTCCTCATATGGTACTGCTTTCCCCAATGGCCGAGAGGCAATAAAATACACTCGTAATTTTAATTGGCATTGGTACAACTTGCGATACAATCGGAGAGTGAAATTGGAGCAACAGTATGATCAAATCCCTTTAGGGCAAGGGTATATGGTAGTGCAACCCAAATTTAACTTTCCGTATCCAAATAAGGTAAAAATAATAATTTGTTAATGCAATTGCATGTCGAGAATCTTTGGTCATACTCCTTATAACACTTAACCTATTGGTATGATTGCAGATGAGGAGCAGAGATATGGCATCCATACCTGAAGGGTTTCATGCCAATGATGGTGAAGGTGAGGAGAATAGTAGGAGTGGTGTCCGGGATAAGGAATTCTTTCAAAACAGTGTGTATGAAGTTGGTAGTGGTAGTGGCAGTGGTACCCAGACCAGAATGATGAGGAAACTACACCTGCTGCTGATGATCATGGTGAGGAGAGACCTCCACCAGTTCCAATTGCAGTTAGTCGTGGACTAGGGCGGGAGTGGGCGGTGAATGCTGGTTGGGTGGTTTATGGAACTCATCCACGACTTGGTCAATTCGTGGTGAATGAAGGAGTAGCTCTTGTTGGAGATCGGTATGTTATTACTGGTGGGGTTCGGCAAGGTTTTTTTTGAGAATGTGATGCCTGCACCTGTTAGAGCTGAGATACGCAGAATCTTTTGCAATTCCTATCCCTCATGAGGTGTGGTATTTCTGCAACTTGATATGCTGTGTCATGTGGTTGGTCGAATCGCTGCGGAGGTTTCTGCAGTAACAAATGCTGGATATGGAGGGGTGAATCCACCCCAATGGACCCAGAGCCAAAACTAGCAATGGGAGCAACTAATATTCCAGATAAGGATGAACCTGCAAGATCTCCTGCAAGAAATAGAAGTGGGCGAGACTATCCTCCTGCTCGTCCAACTAGAAGACAAGCAGCAAGGGCTCAACATAGGATGCGCAATGGTGGTCCAAGCCAGTCTAATGTTGATTAGGCATGTAAGATGTATCTCAAGAGACTGCAGGTTGTGAGGTTTATCAGACAATATTTTTCTTATGATACTATATGAAGTTGTTTTGGAGATACTTGTTTTGGTGTTAAATTTGAATAAGTTAAGACTGTGAACAGTGACTATGTGAGTGTAAGAATGGTAACTAGCATGTGAACCTATTAAGATAGATTTCTTCATAATAACATGCTTGGGAATTTTACATTTTGTGAAGGTGATTGTTGGGATTAATCTAAAAATTACATAATTTAGAGCCCTGCTAAAGTAGGAAGTAATAATGAAACTAGGAAAGTGAAAGCAAATTATATTAGGAACTAACTTAATAATTGAGAAAATAGGTAAACAAGTAGAGCAGTTAGACGAATGTAGCAATGTAAGATCATAAAAAAGACTTACTAGAACAAACATGGGAATAGAATTCCAGAGAAAGTGAAGTTGGGTTTGGGGGGTTTTAAGCAATAGAGGATAAAAGTATGAGTTAAGGTTCAGAATGAAGTAGGCTTGCAAAGTTGCTAGGTTTGAGATCCATTGATGAGGTGTGAGATGAGTATTTGGGTCCTCAACAAGGGTTTGGGTAGATTTGACATTTAGTGTAATTTCTATGGGTTTAGTTCATTTGGAGATGGTTTCCTTGAGATACTTAATGTTCTTGTCCAAATACTGCTGAAATAATGTATGCTTGTGCGAATCCCATTTTCCTCCTTGAGTTTGAGGAGCAGTGAAGTTGAGGCGAAAATGCGGGGGTCTAACAACCACACCCAACAATTCGTTTGGCAATCTGAGAGGACTTACTCCAATACACTTTCTAGAGAATCAACTAGACAGTCAGACTCAATCTAGATTAAAGTATATCAAAGAGTTTAATATCTCTAACTCTTAATTCAATCCGCAATAAGCAAATAGAAATATGCTAGCTCGATTGAATATAAGAGGAGTTACTTGAACAGTACCAAAGACCAATGTTCAAGTGTCAATCAATATAAATCAACAACCAAAGGTTGGATATTCTAATTGATTGATCTTAACGAACAACCTGTGATATTTCAATTATATAACAAAATATAATGCGGAAAAGAAATAACACAGACACCAGAATTTTGTTAATGAGGAAAACGCAAATGCAGAAAAACCTCGGGACCTAGTCCAGATTGAACACCACATTGTATTAAGCCGCTACAGACACTAGCCTACTACCAATTAACTTCGGATTGGACTGTAGTTGAACCCTAATCAATCTCACACTGATTCAAGGTACATTTGCGCTCCTTACGTCTCTGATCCCAGCAGGATACTACGCACTTGATTCCCTTAGATGATCGTCTAAGTTCTCCGCGCTAAAGTTTGATCTAATATTTAGTAATTTATTAATTTGATGTCGTCCTATATTTGTGATACATTTATTCATATAGCTAATCTAAATTTGATTTCACGTAAATCTATAATATATGATATTTTAACTTCTTCGCTATACTATATATAAATTTTCCAAATGTTATTATCTACTATGAATTTTCTATTAACCAAAACTATTGAAACACTATTATCAGCAGTGTTACTATTTTCTATATCTTTATTATTATTATCGTTATTAGTTTGTTATAGTCTCGTTGGTACACTAAGTCTTAATTTCCTAAGTAAGACTCTACATCCACGTAAGATTGATAATTAATTTTATTTATTCCTATTGAATCCGTATACTATATCTTTTAAAGCACTTCGGCGTTGGTAATTTAATATTATTTCAATTTTAATCTGCATAAAATTGTAATGTATTCTAATAGTCTTTAGATTTCTCTATTAATGTAAGATATCCTATTAATATACTAATTTATTTTCTTTCAAGTCTAATATTGTACTAGGCATCCAAACATTATTATTATTTCTTCATGTGTATTTTCTTTTAATATTTAGCCATTACTAATTTGTTTTCAGTAAAATTTTAATTAATGTCGAGTGAAACTATACCCTAACCAAATAATATGTGAAGTTTAATACTCATATACATCACAATTCTATGGACTAACTAATTATGATACAAGGTAGATTCAATACCATTACCAATCAATAAAATACATTTTATTTTATTTTATTTAGTTGTTCATTTATTTTTATTTTATAAACTAATGCTAATATTACTATCATTGTAGTGGTTTGTAATTTCACACACGTAAATATTTTATCACCACTATAAATGTGTTCCTGTAAATTACTTCTTCCCTATCAATAAAATCAGTAATTAGTTTACAAAAAAATATTTTTCTTTAAATTGTTATTAGACTAAAGATAATCTGGTTATAAGGTTACTAAGAAATTTAGTCTTGTTATTTTATGCAAAATATATGTACGTTCTTAGCTCTAATCTAATAAGTCTTACATTAACTATCTGGTTCCAAAGCACAAGAAAGTATTTCTAATTTTATTTAGTTTACAAAATCTGACCGCATATAATTATTAATAGTTTTGTGTAGCTACTTTATCCTAATTATTACTTTTATCGTTATATATTTACTAATAAGATTTTAATTAGATAAAGTTCAATACAATACTGTTTGATAAGTGTTAATATTACTTTCATTATGATTATTAGTGATCCTATTATCATTTATTATTATTAACTAATGGTCGAACTATTATCTTAATTACTTTTACAATTTAACTTCATTTCTAACTTAATAGCTTAATGGTTCTAAATTACTGAAAAGGTACTCTATTAGTTTCTAAATAAAATTTGGGTTATATCAATTCACTAATAGAAGCAGGTCCTCCTTTTATGAATGGTAATCCATGAATGTAAGTTACCCTGTCTAAGCTGATCAGACCTGACAATGGTTTCCTACAAACAAAGATAACACAAACACACCAGAATTACAAACCTCACTATTCTCCAGTGCTAGATTATTCTAAGTATTAAATAAATGAGATTAACCAATCTCTAATTACCTATTGAAATTCTAACTTATACTACAATTAGTTTCAACATACAATTTTTACTTCATGTTTAACTATACACACAAAACAAGGAGCAAGCAATCAACATGTTATGCAAATCAATCGGATCAATATATAAATCTTTTAGTTATTGATTGTTTTTAGTGAATTAAGATTTATCTCACAAACCCAACTTGATTCTAAACTAATCTAGTTCACTATCTCATCCTTTGGCTAATTCTATTGTTGCCCATGTAAGATCTAATAGTGAGCTATGATACCAGGTATGTAGCGCCCCCTAAGCTAGCAGCTGACTAATCCAAGAGATTAGCTAAAAACTGAGGCACTAACGATCTAATACATCTATTTAAACATTAAGAAAGAAGTTCTAAACAAAGATTAACCCGAATCTAAACCCTCTCTGAAACTCTCAAGTGATACATATTTAATAGTGAGTTGGTTTACAAATAGAATATACAACAAAATAAACATAGCGGAAGCTAACCAACTAATGAAACCAACTCCTCGAAGCTTTTAACGTCGCGTGCACATCTTGATCTGTCTCTGAAACTGAAAGTGGGAATGGGTGAGCACATCATCCCTAAAAGGGGTGCCCAGCATAAATAACAACTAACTTTCAAGTAATCACTAAAATGATTTAA
>JAJJWW010012550.1:0-189738 GCA_023531295.1 Papaver armeniacum
TCAGATTTTGCACAGCTTGGACGATCTAGCTTATATGTAGTTAAGGTAATCCCTGATCTCAATTTTATGTCTCTGTTAAGTTTAACACTAGAAATTATCTTTGTATCAACAACCAAGTAAAAGATTAGAGTAATCTTCTCATAATCCTTGGCTCTTTGGAAGGATTGGCTATTGATTGTAAGGACCTATACCCCAAAAAATAAAAAAAAAGATTGTAAGGATACTTAGATTCCTTTGCTGTGGCTTTTAATATGATTTTTTCATGGTTTTTCTCTTGATGGCGTAACCATCAAATAGTATAACCCTGAAACTGCAAGTGTACTTGCAATATATGGAGCTCAAGTAGTTAACTCGGTGAGGAATATTTTACAGTTGATTCTTTAATTACTGGGGTGAGTAGTTTATTTTATAAACTAAACACATTGCAATATAATATTTCATCTGGATATACAATTCAGTTTATTTTATAAACTAAACACATTGCAATATAATATTTCATAGAACCATTATTAATGAAAAGCTAAACAGATTGCTTACATTAGACAAACGGTGCATTTTTGGGCTGAAATGTTCACTTTTGTTCAGAGTAGGATGTAATTTCCTTGAAATCGCCTTACAAACAGATGTGTGTGCGCAAAAAGTACATCACAGATGTGTATTCTTCCCAAAATACAATCAGAGTAGGCGCTACCCCGTCAACAGGTAAGAATTTTGAAGGTAATTCATTAATTTCTCCCCTATTCATAATATCTTTTTTTTTTCCTTTTGTTCTTAATTTTTGATTCTCTAATATATCTCTTGACCACATGAACCTTCACTAATGGAACTGCACCATGTCAACAGCATATTTGTATCTAACCCAACAACATATCTGTATCTAATTAACCAAACATCCACTAATTATATACAAAATCAAAACTGTTGTTTGTCTTAATCTATATATGACTCGCGTATGTTGATTGAATAGTTATTCCTTTTGGATTACAAAACCCACACTTATAATCTTTTGCGTATAAATAATGACAGTTTACAAGAAAGTAGTTAGATTTTATTGGCTGTGTTTTACTGTCTGTGTTAGCTTCTGAATTGCATGATGGTTCTGAATTGTTAGCTTAGTTTTTTTCTTCTTGAACCAGGCTTCGCTCTGCCATAATTACTAGCACTTTAGGTAAATCATTTTCTGTCCCATTTTTTTGTAAATGATCTGTGGCGCAATGGTAGCGTGTCTGACTCCACATCAGAAGGTTACGTGTTCGATTCACGTCAGGTCAATTGTCTGTATTTAATCGCCTTCTACCAATTCTATTAATAAAATGAAATAATAATTGGTGTTTTTTTCGTGATGCATAACTGCTCTAACAATTCTATTAAAAGGAAATATTAATTGGCGTTTCTTTTCATGATGCATAACTGCATTTTGAATAACCTATGATGAAGGTATTTATGTTCCTGAGTTCAAGAAACAGAATCCGTATGAGTTTTTAGCATGCATTCTTCTCTCGGAGCTGGTTGTAGTGCTACAACAGAACCTCTTGGAGAGTGCTCAAAGCTGATCATCTTTGAGCTGGACTTGGATCTGGCATGTTCTGCAGCGATACTAAAATAAAATTTAGTCACGGCAAATTTTTGTGACTAAGTTTTTCCAATTTTTGGATCTGGCATGTTCTGCAGCGAGGGTAAAACCCAGTCACTAAGTTTTTCCAAGTGATGGGTTATTTTTGTGTTATACTTCGTTGTAAACAGGTTGGGTTTTAGTAGTTCACTAACAAAGAATATAATTACGGCAAGAATGGGTGTCAACCTCGAAATTTATATGGTGATCCCTTTCTCACCATGAATAACATTCATCATGGGATAGGCAGAAATCTTAGGCCTGCAGACCTGACGACCAAAATTAGTTGCCGTGGATAAGAGTTGAGATTAGGTAAGGAGAAGAAAGAGAATCTAACAGAGGAAGAGGAGTGAATTGGGTAAGAGGTTTTGTGTTTTGATGCAACCATTAAGGTTTTGTGTTTTCTTAATCCACTCTTCTTACTAATACAACTTCACGTTAACGGTATGGCTCAGAGGTCTGTTCGGATCAATGGATCAATCTCATTTAAATGGTAAAAATCTGACCAAATTGGATATGGACTATTATATGGAAACGGATCTTGGTGGATGACCCACCATGAAGATTATTCGACTAGATGTGCTCCACTTCCACTCCATCGAACAAGTCATTTGAACATCCACTCATCGAATAAACATTTTCTCCACCGCCGGAGCCGTAGGCCACGGCCCTATCCAACTACTACGGTATAACTAATTAAAAAAACTCTTTGTGACCGACTAACACACTGTAATATGACACGATCAATTAAATATTAGGACCAGATTCTGTTATGACCCGACTAACTAAATATGCTCGCGATTATTATAGACAGGACCAACTAATACACTAATTTAAATGTGGGCACTACATCCGCTTTTAAATTTTCTCGACCGCCGGGGCCGTAGGACCCGGCCCCCTCCGGCTACTATGATCCAACTAATTAAACACGCTACAGTGACCCGACTAACTAACACAATATAATATGAAACGATCAATTAAATACTGGGATCGTTCTGCTTTGACGTGACTAACTAAATATATGCTCCCGACTATTATAGACAGGACCAACTAACACACTAATTTAAATGTGAGCACTACATTTGCCTTTAAATTTTCTAAACCGCCATGGCCGTAGGACCCGGCCCCCTCCGGCTATTATGATCAAACTAATTAAACACACTACGATTGTCCCGACTAACTAACACACTAATTTAAATGTGGGCACTACTTCGCCTTTAAAATATCTGGGCACCATATCTCGCTTTTAAATTTTGTCCACCCAGGCCGTAGGTCCCACTTTAAAACTACTATGATCCTACTAATTAAACACTATCTTTGTGACCCGACTAACTAACACACTATAATATAACACGACTAACTAAATATATGAGCACTATATATGCTTTTAAATTTTCTCTACGACCTCGGCTTTCCGGCTACTATGATCCAACTAAGTAAACACGCTATTGTGACCCGACTAACTAACACACTATAATATGACATGACCGTGCTAAATATTTGTGCATTATATCTGCTTTTTAAATTTTCTCCCGGCTATTATGATCCAACTAATTAAACACTGTACTGTGAGCCGACTAACTAACACACTATAATATGACACGACCAGCTAAATATTTAGGACTACATATGCTTTTAAATTTTCTCGACCACCGGGGCCGTAGGGCCCGGCTTTCCGGCTAATATGATCCAACTAATTAAACACTCTATTGTGAGCCGACTTAATGAACACAATATAATATGACACGGCCAACTAAATATTTAGGACTATATACGCTTTTAAATTTTCTCGAGTCCGTAGGCTTTTCCCGACTACGTGATCCAACTAATTAAACACTCTTTGTGAGCCGACTAACTAACACACTATAATATGACACGACCAACTAAATATTTAAGACTGTATCTGCTTTTAAATTTTCTCGACCGCCGGGGCCGTAGGTCCCGGCTTTTCGGCTACTATGATCTAAATAATTAAACACTCTACTGTGAGCCGACTAACTAACACACTATAATATGACACAACCAACTAAATATTTAGGACTGTATCTGCTTTTAAATTTTCTCGACCGCCGGGGCCGTAGGTCCTGGCTTTCCGGATACTATGATCCAACTAATTAAACACTTTATTGTGAGCCGACTTAATTAACACAATATAATATGACACGGTCAACTAAATATTTAGGACTATATCCCGCTTTTAAATTTTCTCGAGTCCCGACTTTAAATTATTATGATCCAACTAATTAAACATTCTACTGTGAGCCGACTAACTAACACACTATAATATGACACGACCAGCTAAATATTTAAGACTGTATTTGCTTTTAAATTTTCTCGATGGCAAGGCCGTAGGTCGCTTTAAACTACTATGATCCAACTAATTAAACACTCTATTGTGAGCCGACTTAATTAACATAATATAATATGACACGACCAACTAAATATTTGGGCACTATATCTGCTTTTAAATTTTCTCGAGTCCCGGCTTTCCGGCTACTATGATCCAACTAATTAAACACTCTACTGTGAGCCGACTAACTAACACACTATAATATGACATGACCAGCTTAATATTTAGGACTGTATTTGCTTTTAAATTTTCTCGACCGCCGAGGCCGTAGGTCCCGGCGGTCCGGCTACTATGATCCAACTAATTAAACACTCTATTGTGAGCCGACTTAATGAACACAATATAATATGACACGGCCAACTAAATATTTAGGACTATATCTGCTTTTAAATTTTCTCGAGTCCCGGCTTTCCGGCTACTATGATCCAACTAATTAAACACTCTACTGTGAGCCGACTAACTAACACACTATAATATGACACGACCAGCTAAATATTTAGGACTATATTTGCTTTTAAATTTTCTCGACCGTCGGGGCCGTAGGTCCCGGCTTTCCGGATACTATGATCCAACTAATTAAACACTCTATTGTGAGCCGACTTAATTAACACAATATAATATGACACGACCAACTAAATATTTGGGCACTATATCTGCTTTTAAATTTTCTCGAGTCCCGGCTTTCCGGCTACTATGATCCAACTAATTAAACACTCTACTGTGAGCCGACTAACTAACACACTAAAATATGACATGACCAACTAAATATTTAAGACTATATACACTTTTAAATTTTCTCGACATAAGGGCCGTAGATCCGGCTTTCGGGCTACTATGATCAACTAATTAAACACTCTATTGTGAGCCGACTAACTAACACAATATAATATGACACGACCACCTAAAAATTTGGGCACTATATATCGCTTTTAAATTTTCTTCCTTTCCGCTACTATGATCCAACTAATTAAACACTCTATTGTGACCCGACTAACTAACACACCATAATATGATACGACCAACTAAATATTTGGGAACTATATCCGCTTTTAAATTTTGTCCACCGCCGGGGACGTAGGTCCCGCTTTCCGGCTACTATGATCCAACTAATTAAACACTCAACTGTAACCCGACTAAATAACACATTAACAGAACCAACTAAATATTTTGGGACTATATCCGCTTTTAAATTTTCTCCACCGCCGGGGTCAGACCGGCCTTTCGAGCCACTATGGTCCAACTAATTAAACACTCTACTGTGAGCCGACTAAATAACAAACTATATATGTTGGAACCGTTCGTTATGACCATAGAATAAAATTGCATGAAAAGATCTTGATCGTCGACTAATAAATGAACAATAAACAAAAATTAAGTAAAACTCCATTTTCGATTTGAGAAAAATAATTGAGAGGTTACGCCGCCGTAGGCCGGCGTGATACCTATGATCCACCTAAGTAAACAATATACTCTGACCCGACTAACTAACACACTATAATATGACACGACCAACTAAATATTTGGGGACTATACTTTCTTTTAAATTTTCTCCACCGCCGGGGCTGAAGGTCCTGGCTTTCCGTCTACTATGATCCACCAAAATAAACACTCTACTGTGACCCGACTAACTAACACACTATAATATGACACGACCAACTAAATATTTGGGGACTATACTTTCTTTTAGATTTTCTCCACAGCCGGGCCGAAGGTCCCGCTTTTCCACTCTACTATGATCCACCTAAATAAACACTTTACTTGTGACCCGACTAACTAACACACTATAATATGACACGACCAACTAAATATTTGGGGACTATACTTTCTTTTAAATTTTCTCCACCACCGGGCCGAAGGACCCGGCTTTCTGGTTAATATGATCCAACTAATTAAACATTCTAATGTGAACCGACTAACTAACACACTCTAATATGACACGACCAACTAAATATTTGGACCGACTATTATGATCCAACTAATTAAACACGCTCTTTGTGACCAAGATAACAAATACACCATAATATGATACGACCAACTAAATATGTGGACACTACATATGGCATTAAATTTTGCATATTATATTTTAATCTATATAAGCTTAGAACCACTTTTCGAAAATCGACAATAGGTTGAGCGCCGGCCGTGAGCCCTAGGCCCCCTTTCGGCTACTATGATCCGACTAATTAAACACGTTACTGTGACTTGACTAACTAACACACTTTAATATAATACGACCAACTAAAGATTGGGACCATCTTATTAAATATGCTCCCGACTATTATAGATGGGACCAACTAACACACTAATTTTGATATGGGCACTATATCTGCCTTTAAAATTTTTTCTCCACCGCTGGGCCTATAGCCCGGCCCCTTCCGACTAATATGATCCAACTAATCAAACGCGCTATTGTGACCCGACTAACTAACACACTATAATATAATACGATGAAAATCAATATAATATAATATAATATAACACACTATATTATATTATAATATAACATACTAATTGCTTGGAACAACTTTTCGAAAATCGACGAGAGGTTGAGCGTGCCACGAGTGCGTGATACCTAGTCTATATTATAAGAAGAAGTGTTGTGTGTAGGCGATAAATCCGACCATCGATTTCGTCATCCTACGGCGAGGATCGGTTCGTTATATGTTCAATATAGGCGTCAAATCCGATCGTTGAGTTTCTGATTTTATTATGCTTCCGTTAGATTTCCTGGTTTGGTTGTGTTTCCATAAGATACGTTGACTTATATTTCGGTTACAAGAAATCCGGTTCCTATGTTTCCTAATTTGAATACACTTCAATAATATACGTTGTTGCCTTATTTTTGTTTCCGTAATAAGTACCAACTACTGTTATAAATAGAGTTACGCCTCTTGAGATCTATCCGTTTATAATCTCCAGTTCACAAGATCTATTCAAATATGAGGTACGAATTAAAAGCAAATATATGTGACTAATAATTATGTGCTTTCAGTGTCTGTATCTAACATGTTAAGTAGTTTATTAAGAAAATTTACTAACATGTTGAGAAAATTTGAACTTACAGGTCTCCTTAATTATAGTTTGTTGATTTTTTTTTCAGGGTTTTTATTTGTGCTTTTGGAGGCTCAAAAAGCAGTATCAGAAAGCTAACATTTATTAACTGAGCTAACCTTAATTCTCTTGGGAATTCCACAGAAGCCGAAGCTATTTTTTTTTTAACAGAGACAAAGAGAGCACAAAGAAAAGGTTAAAGAATCAAACTCTCAATCTTACTTCTCTATGAAACCATTCTGTGTGTGTTAGATTGCGATCGTGTCAGATCAAATCGAGAAAGGTATTTTAGGTATTTTCGGTGGTGTCAATAATGCTGTGGGATACAATTTTGGTTCTTAAGGTAATGTTACTTAGGGTTACAATGCTTACCGGTAACTTTTTTTGGTTTCTGTACAGTCATTGGATGCTTCAAAGAATTAGGAAATCGATCAAGAGATATTTGTTACTTTGGATTCGAGTTCTTCGCAGGGAAATTGATTTGGAGCAACTAATTGATCCATAAAAGAGAAAAACAAGACAATCAATTAAATGACCACAGGTGTTAGGAAGAAAGCCTGAACCATTAAGAATGGATGGAAGAGATTAAGAATTGTTGAAAGACACGAAATTAGGCTCTAAGACTTTATTTTGTGTTTGCACTATAATTGGTTTTGTGATTTTGTGTTTTCTATCAAGTTTTGCTTGGGGAATTTAGTTGTCTTGGGTAACAACCTTAGTTCTTTTGTACACCCTAAGATGTTTGACTCATGTTTAAAGTTAGTGTTGTAAACATGGCGACATCTGAATATAGGGACAATATCTTTCGAAGTTTCAATGGTGCGTTCGTCCGTCCGTCCGTTCGTTTGGCTTTCCTGATATGACCATGTTTCCTTAAAAAGAAAAAACTTGTGTATTGACCGATCCGTGAGCGTCCATCCCTTGCGCTTTCAGATATAACTTTGTTTCTTAAGCGAAGTTGGCCTAAAATTTAACGAGGTTCCAAAAATTGTGTATGAAACGTTTCCTCATATAAATATGTTCATTAGATATTGCAAAGGATGGCGAACAAGATAATCAAGCACTTTGCCATATTGAGTTATGGTTATTGAAGATCAAACGACGCGGAATCATAGCACGTTGCCAAATGTGGAAGTTGTCTTGATGACCCAATGCATTTGGACAATCATCATATCATAAACGAAAAAGAGAACATGAAGAATTCGCCTGGAACTGCTAACTAAGGTTTGTATTAGACTTTAGTTAATATTAGTTTAATTAGCATAGGTGTTCAAAAGTTGGTCGAAGAAGGAAGTAGGGTAGGAAGCGATCCGGCTAGGTTCACTAGTACAGGATGAGCCTTTTGCCACGCCAAATTAGCGTGTCCATAGGGGTTTTGACACGCCTATTTGGTTTGGACTTGGCGTGGCTTCTGCTTGCGTGGTTTTAGGTAACACGGCGTGGTTTTAGGTAGCTTATAGCCACGCTTGCCTTGCGTGTCTATTTCTGCATGAAATAGACACGCCGATCCATATAGGCGTTGCTATATAGTGTCCCAAAAACTTAAGTCTTTGGTACTCTATAGACACACGATTTATTGTTTTGGCGTGGCTATTTGGTTCCATATAGACACGCTAAGTGCTTCACGGCGTGGCTATTTGATTCACTATAGACACCCAAATTGCTTTTTGGCGTGGCTATTTGGTTCACTTTAGACACGCAAATTGTTTTTTGGCGTGGCTATTTGATTCACTATAGACACCCAAATTGCTTTTTGGCGTGGCTATTTGGTTCACTTTAGACACGAAAATTCCTTTTAGGCGTGGCTATTTGGTTCACTTTAGACACGCAAATTGCTTTTTGGCGTATCCATTGGTTATCCGATAGACACGCCATATAGGTTTAACGTGGTTATATGTTATGTTTTAGCCACGCCAATTTCACTTGCCTTCATCCACGTGGTGTATTAGGAACCGTTGAATACCATCCACATGTAACGTTGTCAGCCGTTCATTGGATAACCTATAGACACGCCCCATAGAGTGTGGCTATATGTGATATTTAGCCACGCCAATTTCCAATTACCTTGATCCACGTGGACGTATTAGGAATGTTGGATCTCATTTAAGATGATGCAATATTGACAGTTAAATTATATGCATCCTTCACCGCCCACATGTAATGTTGTGAGTCGTTCATTGGATATCCTTTAGACACGCCCCATATAGCGTGGTTATATGTGATATTTAGCCACGCCAATTTACAATTACCTTGATCCACGTGGCCGTATCAGGAATCGTTGGATCTCATTTAAGATGATGCAATATTGACCGTTCAATTATATGCATCCTTCACCGTCCACATGTAACGTTGTGAGCCGTTCGTTGGATATCCTATAGACACGCCCCATAGAGCGTGGCTAATGTGATATTTAGCCACGCCAATTTCCAGTTACCTTGATCCACGTGGCCGTATTAGGAATCGTTGGATCTCATTTAAGATGATGCAATATTGACCTTTAAATTATATGCATCCTTCACCATCCACATGTAACGTTTTGAGTCGTTCATTGAAGAACCTATAGACACGCCATATAGCGTGGCTATATGTGATATTTTGCCACGCCAATTTACAATTACCTTCATCCACGTGGCTGTATTAGGAACCATTGGATCTCGTTTAAGATGATGCAATATTGACCGTTCAGATGTAACGTTGACCGTCCACATGTAACGTTGGGAGCCGTTCATCGGAAAACCTATAGACACGCCATATAGTGTGGCTTTATGTGATATTTAGCTACGCCAATTTATATCTGTATAATGTGTCTTTATGTTATGTTTAGCCACGCCAATTAATCTCGAAGCGTGTGTATTACGCGTGTGTCGCCTCTAAGCCGTTCAGATATGAGGCATCTAAACCATCCACCTGGCACTATCCAAATTCTCTTATACTTTTTAAATTGTGGTTAAATCTGAAATTCATATATGCCAAAAATTCATATTATTATTAATAACACAGTAAAAAATGTTGAGCTTTGGTCTAACAGTTTGCAAAAGAAAATATTAAAGAGCATTTATCCAAAAAGCATCAGTTTTTTTTTCAACTTTTTTGATGGTGGTGTCTCTTCAAGCAATTGATCGGGTTGTGACATTCTCGACTTGGCAAACCTTGTCATCCTGTTTCCCATCTGGAAGTTGGTATGCACGATCTACACTTTGTACATATAACTTTCTCTCGCGCCTTTTTAATCTTCTTTGGAAGCTTGTCGAGAGGCTGCATGACTTCCGAATGTGGATTAGTGCTAGGTGCTCCTCATTCGATTTATCTTCTGCAAGGCTGCTTGTTGTTCTTAGGTCATGTCCACTTTCTTCTCAGAATCTAAAAGCTGGTTCTCGGTTGCTTATGAGGTTTTCCATCTTTGTGGAGTTTCTGTGACAAGAGATTAAATGTATTATATATATATTCTAAATCCAAGGCGAATTCGTCTGTCATGTGAATTCTCAACAAGAGACAGACAAAAGTCATTTTTCCAACAATGTAATAAAGCCAACTTCATTGAAGGCCGCGACATTTTTCACAGCTGATGCCCATAATAAAATCCGTAACCAAATATCAATTTTCAAATTTACACTGGCATTCATGTTCCATTTAGGTGTTAATATATTTCTATCTCGTACTTATTCTTTAATCAAACTGAATACACAATTTATGTAAAACTATTTATATACTTGATTAACAAAGCAAAAGAGCTAAGAAACTAACCTTGTCATCAGAGATGGAACAGTTATCTTTCGGCCATGCCACAAAACCATCTCTAGCTTCCCCTAATAACTTAAACTCACCACTTGGTTCGGTTAACACGAACGATGGAACTATAACCTCCTAAATATTGACAAAAGATAATGATTACTAGGAAGATCTTGTCCATGTATTTTACGGTTAGGCACCATAAGTAAAATCACGCCTCTAGCAACGACGTTTCCCCTAGATCCATTCCAAAAGTCGTATTTTTCTTTTTTTGGAGATACGACATATGAACATCATAAAAAGAAGATGCTAGAATCAGCAATATAGATTTACGAAGAAAAAAAAATCAAAAAAACATACTCCATTAGATGTCTTATCCGGATGTTACGCAGTAGATGTGCACGACTTCTCTAGAGATATTGAAGGATTTGGTTGGGAATTCTTGGTAGAGTTACGCATAAGATTAGGAGACTGCTTCTTAGATCCATCGGAAGGGTTGCTACGTGAAGGAGAATTCCACAGAGAAGTAGTTGGTTGTGAATTCTTGGTAGGGTTACGCATAAGATTAAAAGAGTTATTAGTTACTTTTGAAAGTTACACATGTTTCTATTTTTCTAGGTTCTCTAATTTACACTTGGATCGGTGATTCATATAATTGATAAGTGGTTTATGTATATTCGACTTACAAATCAAACAAGCCAAGCAACTAACCTTCTTAGCGAAGCTCGGTGGCCGAACACCATACTTTGGCCACGGAATCACTTTTCCAAGAGTTTGCCCTAATGTTTCCATACCAGCAAATCATACGGGTAGACAGAAATTCGGTTTTATTACTTCCTCAATCAGGATTTTGTGGCAATCAACCTCCAACCCATCCTTTCCATGTAATTGTTGTTTTCCATTATGAAAAAGCTCTACCTCTAGCAAGGACGTTTGCCTTAGACGGCTCGTCAAAAAGGTTGCACCTTCTACCTGCGGAAATATATGGCATATGAACATCTTCAAGCGAAAACTTCAAAACAAATTGAGATTTAAATGCATGTAAAAATAAAACAGATACCGGAGAAACTGCTTTAGTTGTCGTGATCTCAGATTGGCTCCGACTAGGTGGATCTTTTGATGTCACATCCAGAGTATGTTTCCCCAAATTTTTTTGACTTACCTGCAGCAGTAGAGTAATATTCCATATTCGGGTGACAAATATGCCAAATTCCACCGTGAATACGAAGACACGGATGAATAGGTAACAAATATACAAGGTTCTCCAAAATACACCCTAGCATCCGTGATTCATATAGTAGTTGATAGCATATTTCAGACTCATATGGTCTTAAGATCATGTAACTGGTTTAAAACACATACCTTGAACTTTTCGGATATTGCGATACGAGATTGGCTTAGTTGAGTATATCCGGTGATTTCCAGACCACTGAATGTTTTGGTTGACTTACCTACATCAGAAAATTGAAACCATTTAAGCAAAATGCACAACTGACTCACAATCAAATAGCTAACCACATATCTCGTTCTATAAGGTTCTCTAAAATATACACTAACGTCCGTGATTCATATAGCTGATAACATATTCGTCTCTTATATCAAACAAGATATATATATAAAACTGGTTTGTGTAAAAACATATCCAATGAGTTAATAAAGCAAACAAGCATAGCAACCAACCTTTTGATCCAAGATGGGTTGTGTAGTTGCAGGAAATCCCACACTACACCCCTCACTATATTTTGTAGATCTAAATCTTATTAATTATCTAAATTTCAAATATAAGTGCTAGAAATTTAAATAGACACATAAGATTTTTTACGTGGTTCGATCAATGTGACCTACATCCACGATTCTTCACTATGATTGTTGAGGTTACATAAGAATTACATTTACAATCTCCATTAATGGATAATTTGTAGAGCTCTAGATCTAGTTTTAGGTGAAGAAGATGATAAAGAAAATAAAGTCTTTCTCTCTCTAAAAATATCTCTCTCTTTAAAAATGTCCTCCCAAAAATGTCTCTCCCTTTCTCTCTCCTGCTCTCCTCTTTATATAGGATATTACATAGTGGGTGACAGCTCATATTCTCGCGAGATCTTTGATAATTTCGCTGGCTCTTGCTACCTTCTCGCGAACTCTTCATACCTTTTCTCGTATTTCTGTTTGGTGTCAAATGCATTACGTTATTTTTGATGTTAGTCTGCGACGGTTTCGCAATGTTGCTAATGACAATATCGCGAGTACGTTGTTGTTACGATATTCTGATCCTACATCTTGCCTCTTTTTCCTTGAATATTGCTTGAAGAGCGATCTTTAAGGAAAAATCTGTTGTTGTAGTAATCTTTGATCTTTGTTGATGAAAGAACGAGCAAAAGAATCTTTGGACTTGAAAAGTACGTACTTGCCTCTATTCTTTTGCGAAGTTCCGAAGCTTTGCGAAATAAATAAGAAGTATTAATTCTCGAAGTATGCGAAGTATGAAGTATCCTTGAAGAAGTATAAGAAGTACTTAATCCTCTAAATATAAGAAGTATTGCGAATCCATTATGCGAAACTCTCGCTCCATGTTCTTTGCCTCATGCTATGCTCTATTCTTTCGCGAAGTTCCGAAACTTTGAGAAGTAAATATGAAGTATTAATCCTTGAAGTATAAGAAGTATTGCCTCTGTTCATGCGAAGTTATTATTCCATTTTTGGTGAAGATTCTTGTTGTTCACTGGTGAATATCTTCTTTGGAAGTGATTCTTCCGAGAAGATAAAGAACATAAAAATTTTCTTGGTTATCCATAATTGCCTCTGTTCTTTATCTTTGAAGGTAGAATCTTTAAGAAAATGTTGGATGAGGGAGTTGTATCTTCATTCTCATTTTGCCCTCGCCTCATGCTTTGTGCTCATGCGATAGTATAATCTCTTCAAGTTGCTTATAATTTTGCGAAATAACCACATTTCGCAAACTAATCACATTCTCGAGAAATTATGACTCATTCTGCGAAATTCTGAATAATACCTTGAGAGATTCCAAATAATATCGTTGAGAGATTCGAATAACACTCTTGAGAGATTATAAATAGTTCTGTGAGAGATTCTGGATAGTATGTAAAATTTTGTAAAATACTTGTGCGAGTATAATGCTTATGTAATGATTATGTTATGAAATGTGTATGCAATGGTTATGCCATGAAATGCTTATGCAATGCTTTCATGATGCGATTATGATGCTTGTATGATGAGAATGCTTATCTACTGCAATGTATAGCTAATGTTTGTGTTACTTAGCTCATTTCGCCGTTCTAAAATTGATGTAGCTTTAAATCACTTCCATTCTTCATTTCTCTGATTTTGTCTTTAGCATATGCATTCCTCTTTGTGTATTTATTGTTTCTCGCAAGTTCTTACTTATGCTTCATCTTTTCTTATTCCTGCACTTCATCCAAATTGTTTATGTTGAATTTTATCATTGCGACAAGATCGCAGGACGTCTTTACATTTTCATGTAATAACCCCTTGATCTTGCCTTATCATTGTTTTTGTGTGGTCTTATTTTGCCTTCCTAGTTAAAGGTCTTATTTTGCCACCCCTCATTGCGACAATATGACAGGCCTAAATATTCTTGCGAACATAAAGCCCCATGACATTGCATAGTCTTGCGACAAAATCGCAGGACGTCGTTACACTTTCATGTAATGACCCATTGATCTTGTCTTATCATTTCTTAGTATTATTGCCTCTGCAGGATGTTTTAGTTGCGACAATATGACAGGCCTAAATATCCTTGCGAACATAAAGCCCCATGACATTGCCGTCTTGCGACGAAATCGCAGGACGTCCGTACACACTTTCGTGAAAAGACCCATTGATCTCGTCTTACCCTCGCGTTAGTATTATTGCCTCTGCGGGATCATTGCACAAATATAATGGGGCCTAAATTTTCTTGCGAAAATAAAGCCCCATGACATTTGCGTCTGTTTTGACACTCTCCCTAATGGAGGGTGTCGCCCCGATCATCTCCATGGTTGCCCCTTCAAGGAGGCGTACATCGGCCATACAAGGCTAGCTCCTCCCATCCGGTCTTAACAACAACCGGTTGTTTTTCGCACCTCTTATCCCTTATACCTATAGGGTTTATGGTTACAAGGCTGCACCCTAAGTGGAGTTTTCTTCGGGCGAGTGCGGCATGCGCCAAGACTTGTCAAGAGTGGTAAGGAAGTTCCATGCTCCCCGCACTCTTGACTTAACCGTGTACCTCGGCGCCTTGATCATACGGCCCGACTCCTTGAAAGAGACCCTCGGTCGCCCAACCGAGGGTATAACCTACATATATAGTTGGGAATCCAAGGTACCTCTTAGGATAGGCTTTCATGGGCCCCAAATCTCCATGACTCAGGTTCCGGGAGCGGTGTAACCTTTTCCCCGAGCCATGTCAAGAGATACCCCTTATATGACGCACTTTAGGTCTTACATTTGCCTCTTGCGAAATATCATTCGCGAACTAGGGTGTACGCCATAAAGGTTCGTCCCATTCACTCACTCAATCATTTTTGTCAATTCATTCAATCATTCATTTTTGATTATCTCTTCTCATTATCTTTGCGAAATTATCGCATGTCTTCATTCTTTCATTCATCCTTTCATTCATTCCTTCATTTGTCACTTCCTTCACTCATTCTTTCATTTCTGTCATTTCTTTCATTCATTCTCATAATATCATATCATTTGCGGTTTTCTTTGTTGTTGTCTCTTGCGAAGTATATGATTTGCTTGCGAAGCTATCATCCTTGTAATGTATGGACGTCGCATAAAATATAAATATCTCGAAGCAAAAAGAATTGTGAGAAATGAGATTTGAACCCTTGATTTTGCCTCTTGCATATTCTCGCACCATACCAACTGTTCTAACCCTCATTTGCGAGATTAACTTGCGAGAAAAATCATCAACTTTCTTCTTTGCGAGATAAGCAAAGTCTGTGCGGAATTTCGCATAACAAAAATAAATGTGCGAAAGACAAGAATTGATCCTGCGACCTCCTGCTTGCATTCATGCCTCCTGACCAACTATGCTAGCCAAGCCTCTGCAAAATGTTTCTGCGAAATAATCACTTACTTTCTTCTTGCGAAATATACTTGCGAAAAACCCATGCGAAAAATACACGTTCGTTGAGATTTGAACTCGCGACCATGAACTCATTAATTTCGCAGGTGACCAACTGTCTTTGCCTCTTGTTTGCGAAAGAATGAAACAACCTTGCGAAATTATCCATTTTTTCCCTTCTTTGCGAAGCAAAAATTCTTTGCGAGGTGGGAAATTCGAACCGCGACCTTAAGCTCCTCTTGTTCGCTCGTGACCAATTGTGCTATTCCTCCCGTGCGAAAGGATCGCGAATGCTAATACATGACTTATATTCACCCTTTGATATTCAAGGAAAAAGATGACAAAAATTCTTCGCGAAGGGTAAGACTCGAACTCGCGACCTTATGTTTATATTCTTCGCCAAAGTGACCAATTGTGCTAGCTATTTTGTTTGTGAAAGAAACACACAATACTATAACTTTATTCACTTCTTCGCTCTCGGAAGTTCAAAAATATGTAAAAGGTGGGATTCGAACTCGCAACCCCAAGCTTATTCTCTTCGCGAATGACCATACGGGCTACTCGCTGAAGGAAACACACAATGCTATAGCTTTATTCCATTTTTTCCCCTCTTGAAAGTTCAAAAATATTTGAAAAAATATGATCGTGGCGAGATTTGATCTTGCGACATCAAGCTTCTTCGCTCCAACTCAAACCATGTGCGAGCTTCTTTTTGTGATAAAAATCACAGCGTTTTGTTCTTATCCTTTTCTTCGTTCTTTCTTTATTTCCTTCAACAATTTGCCTTTTTCTTTTTCTCCTGAATATGAAAATCTTCCATTGAAACCTTGGTTTTCTTCCGTGAATTTCACCATAGAAACTAATTTTTTCTCTTACTCTTTTCATGTCTTTGAATTGTTGACGATGTTTTCTCCCTGAAAGTGTGATTTCTTCCATAAAACTTCCATTTTTGAACCTAAATTTTATAGATCTAGAAAAATATGAACGGTAGTTAATTTTTATGGAAACTTCTTGAACCAACAAGTTACAGGAAGGACAAAATCCATTACTCTCTCCCTGTTTCTAGCGCATATGTAGTTGCAGGAAATCCCACACTACACCCCTCACTATATTTTGTAGATCTAAATCTTATTAATTATCTAAATTTCAAATATAAGTGCTAGAAATTTAAATAGACACATAAGATTTTTACGTGGTTCGATCAATGTGACCTACATCCACGATTCTTCACTATGATTGTTGAGGTTACATAAGAATTACATTTACAATCTCCATTAATGGATAATTTGTAGAGCTCTAGATCTAGTTTTAGGTGAAGAAGATGATAAAGAAAATAAAGTCTTTCTCTCTCTAAAAATATCTCTCTCTTTAAAAATGTCCTCCCAAAAATGTCTCTCCCTTTCTCTCTCCTGCTCTCCTCTTTATATAGGATATTACATAGTGGGTGACAGCTCATATTCTCGCGAGATCTTTGATAATTTCGCTGGCTCTTGCTACCTTCTCGCAAACTCTTCATACCTTTTCTCGTATTTCTGCTGGTGTCGTATGTTACGTTATTTTTGATGTTAGTCTGCGACGGTTTCGCAATGTTGCTAATGACAATATCGCGAGTACGTTGTTGTTACGATATTCTGATCCTACAGGTTGATTTGATGGCCAACTAATTTCAGCATCACCAACATCTTTTAAAGTTTTTATCCCAGAAGATGTGCCAAAGGGTAATTTGATGGTTTCATTTAGTACTTCACTAACCTGGACGCTATAGCATGTAACCTCACCCGTCATTCCTGACTTCATTTTATAAGATACCTTCTTTGAAGAGTAAGCTCTACCAATGGCAACAATGTTGTCCTTTTCTCCAAACCAAAGTTTGCATCCTCTGCCCTGCGGAAACACAAGGCGCATGAGAGATAGTAAATGAAAGATTAAATTTTAAACGCGTTGGAAAACCATACATCAATGGTAACTTTTTCAGATGGCACATTCTGAGACTCCCCAGTGGATGGAGGAGACGAAGACTTCTTCTTTGATACTAAAGACGTCGGGGATTCAGTAGAAACGGTCGGCGTTTTAGTACAAGGAGAGACAACCGCGGACCCTTTGGTGCTTTCGGATGACTTGCGGACCGGATTTCCCATGTTTTTTGGAAGTTGCTTAGCGATTCGAACCTATGTTATTCTTAGATCGATTGGAGGCATTGCTAGGTCCTGCATCCTGTGACTGTAGATGAACACATTATTTGAAAAAATCAGATACTGTCTACCAATTTTTTCAAAAAATTACACAATCTAATCAAAACTCGGTTCACTTACCTCTCCTCCAGATCGGGTCGAATCTGTTGCCCACAATTTTCGCAATGTCGACTCCTTGAGATAACAAGTTATCTGTCAATCTCTGATACACATTTTTAGTAGAGTCTAATTCTTTCTCCTTAGCTTTCAGCTTTTCACGCAGTTCATCATTCTCTTTCGAGTGTTTTGGTTTTCTTCCAGTTGGAAAGTAAAGGGTTACCGTCACTCCAAAGCCAGTCCCCTTGACACGTCCACCCTTATCCGGGCCGATCGCAACTGTTAGGGCATCCTCGTTATGACCAACCATTAGAGTTCCCTCTTGAATCATCTTCCGCTTCTCTTCCTGTTCAAATAATGTGTTAAATTCTGATTTAAACCTTGCGCAATTACTTTGCACTTACTTTGGTTAAAAACATGAGGTCTGTAAAGTTTCTGTTTTCTCACAACTTCAGATGTCTTCTTCCTGACAAACTCGTCTGGAACAATTCCGTCTTTGTTTTCGCGTGCTCTTGCCCACATGAAGCACCGTTCTTCAAGATCTTCTTCGGCAACATTTCCGCTTTGGACCTAGTAGTTACCAGAAACAAGTAAGGATTTACATCCGCACGGATATTAACTGTGTAAAACAGAAAACCTATTCCAAAGCATCTAATGTGACAAAATTACAGATTGGTGTAAGAGGACTGTAGTTGCAGGATTTCCCACACTACACCCCTCACTCAAATCTGTTTAATCAATCCCTTTGGAGATGAACAATGATGTGTTTTATTAATTGTTTCTTGAAAAGTTTACAAAGAAATGTAGAGCAAAGCTAAAGAAATTACAACCTCTCTTTCCTTCTCTCTCCTAATGACTTGTTTCACCATTCAAAAAGACCTCTCCTACAACAGACTTACTCGACCCTTTATATAGGGCATTACATAGTGGGTGACAGCTATACTGTCCCTTATTTTCGGAAACGTCTCGCAAACGCTCGTGAATATACGACTGTTTGCCTTCGCGACACTCTTAAATCTCGCCAAGTCTTTCACACTTTTCTCATGTTCTGATTGTCGTCATCTATTACATCATTTATTTACCTTCATGCGACTCCTTCGCGATGCAATTGTTTATTAATCTCGCGAAGTATTGTTGTCGCGATATTCTGGTCCTACATCTTGCCTCTTTTTCCTTGAATATCGCTTGGAGAGCGATTTTTAAGGAAAAATTTGTTACTGTGGTGATCTTTGACATTTGTTGATGAAGGAATGAGCGAAAGAATCTTTGGACTTGAAAAGTACGTACTTGCCTCTATTCTTTTGCGAAGTTCCGAAGCTTTGCGAAGTGAACAAGAAGTAATATATCTTCAATTTCCCACAGAAATTTGATTCCTTGAATCTTGGGATGACCGTTTACACGTGTCTAAAATTACTCTTTCTACCGGTATATTTAAGTTTATCCGGTCATCCTTTTTTCTTCTATTTAAGGGAGAACTGCCTGTTAAAACCATTCCTTCTCTTCTTCTATATCTTCTTCATCGTCTGCAACTATTTCCTGCTATTTATCTTCATCCTCTTCTTTTTATTATCTTTCTGTTATCGTTTTCATGGCATCCAGGTTCGTTATTTTCATTGATTTTGATGATTCTCTTGATTGATTTCCCTTATTGCAATTACTTCATCTTGATTTTGTTCTTCTTTTGATATTTCTTTCGCCATTTTTATTTCAGCAAGAACAAACCCAGCTCTAAATTTACCGTGGTGAACCCTAACATCCCCACTGGTTCGCAACCGAAATCTTCTTCGCAACTGAAGTCTCTGGCTTCCAAAAAACAACCTTCGAGTAGTAAGGTATTTTAGAGATATTTACTCCTTTAACAGCAATTTTATTGCCTCTGTTTCTTAGTTGGTTTATTATTCGCAGGATAATAAGAATGATGACAGATCTCCCAAAAGGTCTCGCCATAATACATTAGATGCCTCTGCGGCTGCTCCAACCGTTCCTTTTTCGGGATTCAAGCATTCTTCTTTCCCTACGGTGTCTTCGCAAGGCAAATCTCCTACTTCAGAGACTTCTTCGCAAGATAATCCCATTTCTTCTTCTCAAGATAATGTACCATTCCCTACAGTGTCACCGCAGGATAAATCAATCCCTGAATTTTCTGCGAGTGAAATTCTTCAAGACATGCCTATTCCTACTTTTACTTTTACCTCGCCTCCACCTATTGATCAGAGTCTCTCCATTTGGCGGTCTTATAACTATGGGTGACTCAACTTTTCCTTCTTCCTCTACCATTTCTTCTTCCTCAAAATCTATCTCTCTTAGCAAAGAAAATTTGGAAGGGATAGACATAGCTTTTAAAATTTTATCAGATACCATGAATGATGTTAAAAAAGCCTCCACTGATCCCACCAAATCTAGCGTTTTCGAGTCTTTGGGTAAATTTTGGTTCCGATACGATATCGCGAGCATCCTTGGAACAAGAAATTAAGACTTTGAAAAATAATCTTCATAATACTTTCTTTTTTTTTTTTTTTTTTTTTTTTTTTTTGAAACTTGGTTCGTCTCTCAAGTTTTGCACCAGAAACGTAAGATGGAGATATATCAACCGGAATCTATTGTGGAAGAGACTCGAACGGAAAGAGACGCCGGATGGAACAAAGATAATCGTTTAGATAATCTTCATACGTTTTCTATGGACCAAATAAATAACCTTTCCCAAGAAAACATCTGCTTAGTTCAAAACCAAGAATTATTAAGTAGCGAAGTGTCGCGTCTCTCATATTCTTTGAATAAATCTAATTTGGAGTTGGAAACCTTATCAGATGAAAACGGAACTTTATCTCTTGAGAGGCGAGCTTTATTGGATAAGGTGGCAATATCCTCACAACAACTTGATGCTTGTAAAAAATCATTGAATGAGCAAGAACAATCTATCTCGCCTCCGAAAAATAAACTTGAAGATACTACCTTTGAAAGAGATAAACTTATTCGAATAGAATAAATCTAAGTGTGAAAGCCAACCAACTCAAGGATGATTATACCAAGTTAAAAGAATCCCATTCTTCCCTTGCGAATCAAAATAAGTTATTGATTTCTAACGAAAAGAGTTTGCGGTCGCGGTTAAAAGGTCTTGTTGGTGATGGTTTTGATAATGCCATGGAAAATCTGGGGAATAATTGCTTGGCCCTTACTCAATATCTTGTCTGATGAAGGAAGGTAGTCATAAAATTTTTGCCTTTTCCATTATTTTTCTTTTCTAATTTTTCTTTTCCATTATATACCATTTTGCATCTTACAATTTTAATGTCTTCCTTTACTCTTGCAGAATCTGAGAAAAATCTTCACTCTTCTCTATCTACTTTGGAAGCGGCGCATGCTAAAATTTGTAAGGAAAATGCAACGCTAGTTGCTTCTCTTGCCCAATCTCACGACCGAGCCAGAAGGAGGTTTAACTACCTTAATCATCTTAAAGATATCCAGAGTAGAAATCAACAAAAAGCACTTCTTCGTCAATTTCCTCCCAAAGCAGAAGTTCTTGTGAATAATATCTTACTTTCTAAATCTCTTGATCCTGTCTATGTTGAGCCATTGGATGTTGAAGATGATGAAGTACCCAACTCTCCTGACAGTGATTATGATTATGAAAGCTGCGAAGACCTCGCTAATAATGAAGTTATCAATAAGGAACCGTGCGATAGAATTTATGATGAAAACCCTTCAACTGGCGAGGGTGAAGCTGATAAGATTGTTGAAGAATCTTTACCATTTCCTTCAGCTGAGCAAGTTGATGTAGAGAATTAAGTTACTTTGTAACTTTGTTGAATTTTTCTTTTTAATTGCAAAGTACTAAGTCTGGTTTTGGATGAATTAGTTTCTATTTCTTTCTTATTATAAGAACTCATCTCGCCATCTTATCAAGTAATCCCTTTATTTTCCAATAAACCTTTTGTTGCAATCTTTCTCGCGATAGAAAGATCTCGATTGCCTATATCAAAAATGTTTAAAGATCTTTCTTGAATGCCGTTATTGCGACAAGATTGCAGGATGTCTCTACATTTTCATGTAATGACCCATTGATCTTGCCTTATCATTATTTGTGTGGTCTTATTTTGCCTTCCTAAGTAAAGGTCTTATTTTGCCACCCCTCATTGCGACAAGGTCGCAGGACGTCTTTACATTTTCATGTAATGACCCATTGATCTTGTCTTATCGTTTCTTAAGTATTGTTGCCTCTGCAGGATATTGTATTTGCGACAATATGACAGGTTTAAATGTTCTTGCGACCATAAAATCCCGCGACATTGTCGTCTTTGCGATGAAATCGCAGGACGTTCTTACATTTTCATGTAAAAACCCATTGATCTCATCTTACCCTCGCGTTAGTATTATTGCCTCTGCAGGATCATTGCACAAATATGACAAGCCTAAATTCTCTTGCGAGAATAAAGCCTCATGACATTTGCGTCTTTTGACACTTATCAGCTCCCTAATGGAGGGTGCCGCCTTATCTTCTCCCCCGGTTGCCCCTTCAAGGAGGCGTACATCGGCCATACAAGACTAGCTCCTCCCATCCGGTCTTAACAACAACCAGTTGTTTTCGCAGCCTCTTATCCCTTATACCTATATGATTTATGGTTACGAGGCTGCACCCTAAGTGGAGTTTTCTTCGGGCCGAGTGCAGCATGTGCCAAGACTTGTCAAGAGTGGTAAGGAAGTTCCATGCTCCCCGCACTCTTGACTCAACCGTGTACCTCGGCGCCTTGGTCATACACTGACTCCTTGGAAAAGACCCTCGGGCGTCCAACCAGGGTATAACCTTATATATATAGTTGGAAATCCAAGGTATCTTCCCGGATAGGCTTTCATGGGCCCCAAATCTCCATGACCCAGGTTTCAGGAGCGGTGTAACCTTCCACCTGAGCCATGTTAAGAGATACCCCCTTATATGACGTACTTTAGGTCTTACATTTGCCTCTTGCGAAGTATCATTCGCGAACTAGGGTGTACGCCATAAAGGTTTGTCCCATTCACTCACTCATTCATTTTATCAATTTATGCGATCATTTGTCTGCAAAAGTTTTCGCGCAATCTCATTTTATTTCCATTGATCTCGCAATCGTTCTGTCGCGAAAACATTACATTACCAACTCATTCTATTTCTCCCATTTTCTATGGATAATATTTCTTGAGATATAACCCATTCCACGGCCTATCTAATTTTTGCCCTACATCTTTGCCTTCAGGATCCATTAATTTATATGCCCCTGTGCCAACTATCTCCTTGATAATATAAGGTCCATCCCATTTTCTTGCCCGCTTGCCACCATTTTCTCGCCGATATATAGGTGTTTCTCGCAGCACCAAGTCACTCCGGCTGAAATTCACGTATCTTGACGCGCTTGTTATATTTCTCGGCCAATCTTATCTGGTAATTCTCCATATGCTGTAGTGCTCTCTCTCTTTTTTCTTCTAATTCATCTAACTTGATTAAGATGTTACCCGCACTAAGATTTTTCTCCCAAGCTTCTTTCTTTGTAGTTGGAATTTTCACTTCTGTTGGGAGTACCGCTTCAACTCCATATGTTAAACAAAAAGGGGACATGCCTGTAGCTTCTCTTCTAGTTGTATTATAAGCCCATACCGCATTGGGTACTTGTTCGCACCATCCTTTATTGTATCCTTCTAACTTTTTCTTCAATATGTCTGCGATTGTTTTATTTGTCGCTTCTGCCTGACCATTAGCCTGTGGGTATAGAGGAGTTGATTTCCCACATCGTATTTGAAATGCATTAAGCAGCAATTCTATATTTTGTCCTTCGAACTGCTTCCCATTGTCATATACCAACTGTGTTGGGACTCCAAATCTGCATATAATGTTCTCAAATATAAAAGTAAAAACATCCTTATCGCGAATATGTTGTACCGCTTTCACCTCTGCCCATTTTGTGAAATAATCTGTAGCGACAATCAAATATCTTCTCCGTCCCGTTCCTGGTAAAAATGGCCCTACAATGTCTAATCCCCACTTTCCAAATGGCCAAACACTTGTTGAAGAATTTAATGGAGCTCCTGGTGCATGTATTTTCTTCCCATGCCTTTGGCAATCCTCGCAACGCCTTGATATTTGTTTCGCGTCCTCATGCATATATGGCCAATAATAACCCTGCATTTTTGCTTTATATGCTAAAGATCTTCCTCCGCTGTGATTACCAGCATCCCCACTATGCAACATCTTCAATATGATTTCTCCTTCCTTTCTTGTTAAACATCTAAGTGAAGGCCCGTTAAAAGATCTTCGGTATAGCACTCCATCTCTTAATTCATAATTTGTTGCTCGGCTTTTTAATTTGTGTGTCTCTAATCTATTTCTTGGTGTTTCTCCTGTCATCAAATATGCATGAAGCTCCGTTCTCCAATCTTCTTCGCAGAATTCGCTTGTGTTCCATCTTCTATGAGCCATTACATCGGTTTCTTGTTCTTCTTCTTTGTCAATTGACGTCATCGAAAGTGTTTGTATTTTAATATTTCTCGCAACCGGATCTGTCATCATACTTGATATAAAAGCAAAAGCGTCTCATGAGTCTATTATTTCTCCTTGATATATGTCTCCACTTTATTCTTGGTATCTCGCGTCGACAACTCGTCAACAAATTTTTTATATTTTTGCAGACAATTCGTTTATAGCATATTCTTCTTTTATCTAGCGAATTGCCAATTGTGAATCACTAGTAATCCTTACATTCTCCAGCTTCATTTCTATTGCAAATCGCAAGGCATGTATTATAGCTTCATATTCTGTTTCATTATTTGTTGATGCAAACTCCAATCTGAAAGAAAGAGCTATTTTATTACCCTCTGGCGATATCACAACAATTCCTATTCCATTTCCTTCTCCATTTGATGACCCATCTACCAATATTTCCCATCTATTCGGCTCCGTTAACAAATCTTTCGGATCTCCATGTTCTTCCTCAACATCCATCATTTCTTCTACCGATTCATCTTCTTCCAAAGGGAATTCTGCTAAAAAGTCTGCGACAACTTGTGATTTTGGCGAAGATAGTATTTCATATTTGAGTTTGCAATGACTTATTTGAGCATTCCATCTCTCAACTCTTCCCGACCTCTTTGAATTCTTCATCACTGATTCTATCGGTACTTTTGTCACCACCTTGACAACATGCGCTTGAAAATATATACGAAGTTTAAATGTTGCATAAACTAATGCTAAGATTAGTTTTTCAATTTTTGAGTAATTCCTTTCCGCAGCGTTGAAAGTTTTCTTTGATGTAATAAATTGGTTTTTCTACTCCCGCGTCCACTCGTAGTAACACTGCACTTAATGCATGCGAAGTTGTCGCAAGATAGATCAACAATTCTTCTCCTTCTTCCGCTTTTTGCAAAATTGATACATCCATTAAATGTTCTTTTATTCCTTGCAAGGCTTTCTCACACTCATCTGTCCATTTAAACTTCGATCCTTTTCTAAGGATGTTGAAAAAGTGCTTGCATTTGTCAGATGATCGCGAGATGAACCTCCCTAGCGAAGCTAACAACCCATTTAACTTTTGAACATCTTTTATTGTCGCCGGTGTTGGCATATCGCGAACTGCTTGTACTTTCTCTGGGTCGACTTGAATTCCTTCTTTGGATACAATGTACCCTAAAAATTTTCCAGAGGCGACCCCAAAGGTGCATTTTTCTGGGTTTACTTTGATATTAAATTGCCGCATTTGTTCAAAAATTTCTTTCAAATCCTGTACGTGGTCTTTTGCTTTTCTACTTTTTATTAACATATCATCAACATATACCTCCAGTGTTTTATGTATCCATCTCCGAACACCTTCTCCACCATTCTTTGGTATGTCGCACCAGCATTTCGCAGACCAAATGGCATTTTTTTGTATAACAAAGTATAATCCTCTTGGAGCAAAGAAAGCGATATGTTCTTGGTCTTCTTGGCGAGAGGAATTTGATTGTAACCCTTGTATCCATCAAGAGAAGATATCCTTTCATTTCCTGCCGCTGCTTCAACCATTTGTGGAATATCTGGTAACGGGAAACTATCTTTAGGACAAGCTTTATTTAGATCAGTAAAGTCTATACAAATTCGTATTCCTTTTTTCTTCTTTGGAACTATAACCATATTTGCTATCCATTCGGGATATTTTGCTTGTCTAATAATTCCAGCGTCCAACATTTTCTCGTAATTCTTCTTCTATTTGAGGATGATATCTTTGTCGCGATCTTTCTAATTCTTTGTTTAAAGGGTTTTACATTCTTGTCAATTTCCAATTTATGGCAAGCCACAGATGGATCTATACCCAGTGCATTTCATCCATATCCCATGCGAAAATGTCTTTATAATCTCGCAACAACTCAACAGTTCTTTTCTCTTCATCCACTTCCATTTTAGTTCCAATTTTTAAGATTTTAGGCTCCTCCTCGGTTCCAACATTCACTTCTTTTGTTTGTTCTGCTGCGACATAGCTAGACTTCGGCTCTCCCATAGGAGTTGGTCCTCTTATTTCCTTCGCGAACTCACTCCCTTCTCCCATGATTTCGCCAGGTATTCCT
This sequence comes from Papaver armeniacum, assembly GCA_023531295.1. NCBI lineage: Eukaryota > Viridiplantae > Streptophyta > Magnoliopsida > Ranunculales > Papaveraceae > Papaver > Papaver armeniacum. The sequence continues at coordinate 26,685 of JAJJWW010012550.1, forward strand.
TTTCCTTCTTTTGCTCTTATCATGTAAATTCTAAATTCCTCTTCTTTCTTAGCTGCTTTTATCATCTTCCTGCGATCTTTTCGCTTCTTCATTTGCCCTTCACAATGCTTTACCTCAATTTGATAATATATTCTTCCTTTATCAATGTCTCCTCTGATCTCACCAATTCCACTCGGTGTAAGAAATTTGATGCATCGATGAAGTGTTGATGCTACTTTGCCTTAATCGCATGTACCCAAGGTCTCCCTAACAATATGTTTTATGGCGATTCCATATCCACTACACTTAATGTCACTTGTGTTTCAATTTCTCCAAGTAAAATTCGCAATTTCATCTCCCCTTTTGGTACTGTTATAGATTTTCCAAAACCATGAATATTATATCTTGGAGAACTCATTTCTTCATCTTCATATCCTAATTTTTTGTAAGTATGGTAAAACATGATACTCACCAAACTCCCCGTATCCACCAAAGTTCTATTTATTTCCCATTCTTCCGCTACCTTTGCCGATTCTTCTCTTTTTTTGCTTGCATTTATCGTGATCACTAGTGGAGATGTATGATTCAAACTTTCTCTAGGAACTTCCGCGGCTGTGAATGTTATTTTCTGTTTTTCCCATTCCTTCAAAGACGATGTCTTCTCCTCATCTATAATCTTCTTTCCTTCGAAATCTCGTTTATGTATCCTTCCTCTAATATTTTCATGGAATTCATTAGCCATTGCTTTTGTAATTGAATTGTATTCCATTTCTTCACTATGTTCCTTGCTTCTTAATTCTTCTATCTCATCTGATTTAACCTTTTCCTTTCTTATTTTCTTGATTTAAGCGATTTTAATTGTACTCTTCAATCTTCAATCTTATTCGTCCCTGTTTCTAGCGCATATGTAGTTGCAGGATTTCCCACACTACACCCCTCACTCAAATCTGTTTAATCAATCCCTTTGGAGATGAACAATGATGTGTTTTATTAATTGTTTCTTGAAAAGTTTACAAAGAAATGTAGAGCAAAGCTAAAGAAATTACAACCTCTCTTTCCTTTCTCTCTCCTAATGACTTGTTTCACCATTCAAAAAGACCTCTCCTACAACAGACTTACTCGACCCTTTATATAGGGCATTACATAGTGGGTGACAGCTATACTGTCCCTTATTTTCGGAAACGTCTCGCGAACGCTCGCGAATATACGATAATCTTGCCTTCGCGACACTCTTAAATCTCGCCAAGTCTTTCACACTTTTCTCATGTTCTGATTGTCATCATCTATTACGTCATTTATTTACCTTCATGCGACTCCTTCGCGATGCAATTGTTTATTAATCTCGCGAAGTATTGTTGTCACGATATTCTGGTCCTACAAGGACACATCCCTATACCGTTTTAAGTTTCTGCATATATGAGACACGCAACACGACATACAAAACAGATATGGCCGGTTTTACTGTGCAATGTATAATAAATAAGACAACAGACTTACTAATTTTAGTTTTAATCCCGAGTATCCTCCTCGTCCCGTCCGAGTGTGAACCGGGATTGTGATATTGCCTCTTTTCCCCTCTCTGAATTTTTCTTGCAGAGGAAATAAAAATAATTTCATTAGTATGCTGGGATAGACAATAAGAACGAAACACAAATTAGAAAAAGCAATGTGTATTCCATACCTTAAATATAGGCGATTTTAGTACATGATTAAGGTAATTGTCCCAGTTTTCTTGGTCCATTACCGTTTCGTACTTTTTGGGGAAAGTTCTTAGTTTGTGCGGCCTTTCCAGGAAGGGTTTTACATGATTGTTGTACAATTTCCTTCTGAAGTCCCGCAGCTGAACAGGTAGATGCTTCATGACCACTCGCTTAAGCTCATGGGGCACCTCATAATGAAGCTGCAATAACATCTAATGTATTTTAATCACAGACTCATAGGTTAGACAACAAAAACGATTTAATTGGTAACCGCATATGCATACCAGAATTTTCTCCCACATATTTTCTTTTGTTGTTGAAGGGACTTCCTTCCAACATAAATGTTTTATGCCAACCATATCACGGACCAAATAGCCTAGGTAACTACTGAATTCAACTTATGGTCACCAATAGGCCGGAACATTTTGTCAAATTCAATATCCCTTCTTTTGGCATTTTTATCCGAGAAGTATCTATGCAGCTTCAACATTCTTGTTATTCCACTCTCTTTTATGATCACTTCTGTAGAGTCTTCTTGTTGTGGCTGCTTTTCTGCTTCTGGAGCATTTTCCAATTCTTTTTCTTCTAACACCTCCAAATCATCATTTTCAGAATTTCTGACTCTGGAAATAACCGAGGCAACATATGAAACCATGTGATGTTTAAGTAGAAACAAGTAAGAACAAGGTTTCGCACATTACCTGTTAAGTCTTTAAATCTAGCAGTGTGGAGCATATGTTCACCATCATCGTCATCTGATTGTACAATGTCATCATGACTCTCATCTAAATCCATTGTTTCTTCATCAGAATCCACCTTATCACCTGATTCCCTCCATTGGTCGTAATCATCATCTTCTCCCATGACAAAAGCTATGTAGGTACGTGCATCTTAGTTAGGAATTTGAGCTTATTTTGGAAAATATTAGCTAAACATAACATCATAGGCAACATGTGTTACACCTATTTTCTATTATATGAAAAGAAAACAAACATGAACTCATTGATGCATGTAACTTGAGGCTAAAACATCACTGCAACACACAAAATCTCCTCATGATTATTGTGTTATCCACAAAGCGAAAGGTACCGGTTCAACGGTCTTATATAGCTTTTTGTTACAAAAGCCAAGAGAACTAAAGCACCAGATAATGATTATCCATTTTTAGCTTGAAGATATAGTCAAATTGGCCAACCAGCAACATGGTATTATTAAAAGTGGCAACTTAAAATGCAGACGTTCTGGTGCCGACCAAGTAACAGAGACTCCAATGATTAAATCTTGAGAAGCCTTGTATATAAATATGATTGACACAACATCGTCGATCAAAGTAGAGTTATTAACTCTCAATCAAAATCCAACCCAAACAATAACAAAAACCTAGAAAAAAATTAGCATCGTTAAGTTTTTATTGTATTTTATTTTGTAAAACCTAACTAATAACTAAGTAACATGAAAGAAAAATCCTTACCTAAATCTTATAATAGTTCATGCATGTAACTTAAGCCTAAAATATTATTGTTGTAACAAAATGAAATCACATCTCATCGTATAACCCGTGATTGTCATTAACTTGTTCTTTGATACAGCCGAATAAAAACCCTAATCATGCTTTAACTAGTAAACCTATAAGATCTAACATCTGATTCCATGAGATCAAACAAAAAATCTAACATAAATTTAATATTCATTCGATAATGGGTTGTAGAAATAATACCAACAACAAAGATCGAGTTTAAAGAGGTAGATTCCTTGTAAAGATTAGAGATAGTAATAGAATAAAAACCCTACTCATGCTTTAACTAGTAAACCTATAAGAAGTGATAGAGTAAAAACCATAATTATGCTTTAACTACTAAACCTATAAGATCTAACATCTGATTCCATGAGATCGAACAAAAAATCTAACATCAATTTAATATTCATTCGATAATGGGTTGTAGAAATAATACCAACAACAAAGATTGAGTCTGAAGAGGTAGGTTCCTTGTAAAGATTAGAGATAGTAGTAGAATTATGATTTCATATAGAGAATGAATCGAGTAATAAAAACTGAAAAAGTAGATCGAACTCATCTTTCTTTTTCTTTTTGGAATTTAACCAAACCATCAGGCGTGAATTTATTTTCCTTTTGAAATCATCCCGCCCAGTAAAATCCATTTTCATCACCCGCCAAACAAAAGATTCTTGGTGTTTTTCTTTTTTCATTTCCAAATTTTTTATGTGTAACCAATATGGTTAGTTTCCTTATTTTATGAGATAATATATCGTAGACAGTTATGATAAAATTGTTTCCCAAAATTTTCGAAATTTTGTTTCCGATCTCTAACCAACTCGAGAAGAGGCTATAGAAAAAAATTACTTTCCTATTTCGAATAATATTTACCTTAATAATTTTAGGATGGGTTGTCTCCTGTATTATTCATGGTTTAGGGAGGAAACGTATGAATTATTAGTGGCACCTATGTAGGAAACGCATACAGTAAGCTAATAAAGATAAATAAACTAAACCCATCCATTTTCATGTTCATCATTCATCACATAAATGTCAACCTATCTATCAGCGTAAAAAGCCTCCATCTAGTGCAGTACTTAAAAAATAAATAAAACCACCATTGAAAACAAAATGGTCATCAAAAACATGGTTCTTTGTCAGATTAGTCTGGTTCCTCATTCTCATCCAATTCCACGCAAAGATCATTATCATTAACATCGTCGTATAGCAGTACTTTACTTTCAATAGCACTTTACTTGTTCAAACTCGTATTTTTGTTAAAAGTATTTGCAAGGAGATAATAAGATCAGACCTAAAGTGATAAATTGATTCTTATTGTTTACAGGGGGGGAAAACTGTATTTTTCTACATTTCCTCCGTTCTTTCAGCTAATTATATTTATTTTTCCAAAAGAATGCACACCTCATAAATAAATAAATTTGCGAGAGTATATTGCATTCTGTAAAGTCTATGAACTTGTAAATAATTATCTGATTTGTTTCATGATTCCAATACCTAAATAATAAAAGAATTCATAAACATCACCTTCTTCTAAATGACAAAATTAGCAAACGAAACAAGAAACGAAAACAACTTTCAAAGCGTCCACAAAATGAAATCGATAAATCAAACCATATCATCAACAAAAAAAAACCATATCAAATGAACCATCCCCATCTTCAAACAATTCTTCTTGCAATGCTGAGGTGAACCTGATCACTCCAACAAGCAGGCTTGGGCGCCTTGTCATCCTCAGATTTGTCATTTTCTTCTTCATCAGGCTCCACATGCTTGTTAAGATCATGCTTGTTAACTTTTGGATTATCTGCCATATCCGGAACATCGGGACGATCTTCATCAATAATTTCAATAATAGAAGCAGGAGCATCATCATTCACAGTAAGAACATCAGCATAAGCAGGAACATCAGCATCCTCATCGCTACTGATTACAGCGTCCAAAGGAACACCAAGAATAACATCAGCATAAATAGGAACATCATCATCGTCAACACTACTGACAACAGAACTAATTACAGCGTTGAGAGGAACACTAGGAACAGTAGTTATTCCGTCCATAGTAATGATAATCCTCAATTTATGAGGACCAGCCATCAGTCGAGGACATTTTTGGATCCTCTCTTCAGTTTCATCTCTACAGTCCCTCTTAGCAGAACTCATTTTCCTCTTAATACTCTATGTTAATTTTATTCTATGCTTGGTGTAATTTATATATATTTCTAAGGAAAACCCTAATTTCTTAGGTTTTCCATCATTATCTTAAATCACATATTCTTTGGTATTTACATCGAATATTGTAGCAATATAAGGAGATATGGAATGAATATTTTCATGTTTATCTAATTTCCTTTTTAATCTAATATACATAACGAACATAACAAACTAAAATAAATTATGATCTCATGAGATAAATGGAATGAATATTTTCATATTTATCTAATTTCCTTTTTAATTTAATTACCTAGGTCGGTTGGGGTGGCCCGGCCGGCTGGACCATAGGTGTAACGCAAAAAAAGGAAAAAACCAAATGTTGGCTAGTTAAACAATGACCCAACATTTAGCGGCAACACACTTTTATGTTGATGCACGAAATTGAACATTTCAACATAGAAAAAAATTCCAAACACCAAAACAAAAAACAAAAAAATACAAGGAAAAAAAAAAGCAACATAAATAACCCAATGAGTAAATTGTACATTTCAAAGATAGAAAAAAATCCAAATACCAAAAAAAAAAAAAAAAAAAACAACTGCAAGAAAAAAAGCTACATAGATAAGCCTAGGAATGTGTTAGCGGCATGGACATCGTGAGTACACATTTCCGATTATCCACCAAAATTCTTCAACGAGACAGTGCTCCTCATGTGAGGAATAATTGCAACCCTTGTTTCCCACGGTAGTGCCCCCCAATTTCCGTCCAAGTTCGGTGAGTGTATTGTAACGTAATAAACGCGTATTTTGCCAAAATAAGAGGTCCTTGTTATTTACAAAGGCTATCGGGTTATAAGTCGGCCATTCATCCTCTTCAAAGTAAATGCTTATCTTATAATTCCAATTCCATTCCCGCTGTGTGCCCATGTATGAATATTTTCTTCGGAAATGGGAGCCCAGAAATCTATCAGGGGCCTATCAATCCCCTCATGGATGTAGTAAAATAAAATGCGAACTCCGAACATGACCATCCCAAGTGATGGGTTAGTATTTATCCAAAATTCACTCCCGGGAATATGATGCGGGGGTGGAGAATATTGATGGAACGTCTAAGTGTGTAAATTGAAAGATATTATGCCAATATCCTGCTGACAACAATCCTTCCAAAAATACAACCATGTGCGTACACACACACCGAACTCCGAAAAGTATAAGGAATCTCCTCTCGCTATGTTCCTCCATCCCCTCTTGTCTCCTAGAATGTGTATTTGAACTTTACCATCCATGTGAATTCGAACAACCTTGTACTCATTGGTACGTTGATGAGCGAAACCCCCAATTACATTGTATCGTGGATACCACGAAAGTACTTGATCACGTGCAATTGGGATGCATAGTTGTGGCAGATGTAGGTGCTCACCGTTTTTCGGATTCATAACGTATACAGGATCTTGTATGCCGTGGTGTGAAACATAAAAACATACCAGACCATTGCAGGATCCAACTATTGGGTGCAACTTACTCAAATCTTCATGGGTTCCATCATTCTGGGCATCGTGATTGTTGGCTGTTACGATTGGGATGAAATCTTCCTCTCTATAAAAGAGTTGAGTAACTTTTTTCCCTATTCTTGGTGTGACACCAAAAAGGAGTCCAATTCTTTTGTCCCCGAGGATAGTATTTCACTCTTTGGAAACACATTTGCTTTCTAAAATGCTTTCAGCAGTTTGGAGGTGTGTAGTATCTTGGTAGTTAATTCCGCAACATATCCATCACTATTATACTGATGAAAGATTATCAAAAAAAAAAAAAAAAAAATTTTTACAAGCTTTTAGGATTTTCTTAATATTGTAGAATGCTTCAAGCAGGTACGAGTAAAGCTTATATAGACATCCAATACACCTGTTGGCGAATGGTCACGTCCATGATGAGCAAGCATTATTTGAATGGTCGCGTCCTTAATGAGCAGGCAAGTAACGCATATTTTCCCGTTTTATCTTATAAGCGGTTAAAAGGGAACAAAATCCATAAATGGATTTAAGGGAACAAAATCTAAAGGATAACCATTACGTCATGAAGTAGGTCTGAAAGGACATGACATTTTAGTAGGGTGTTATTATTTCTTTGAATTCAACCGCTGCATGCGTCTCTTGGGAATAGGTCTCAGAAGAAAAAAGAAGAAAAAAAAAGATAATTAATGTGAAAGAGGAATTAGGGTATCAGGTGTAACTAGTTTATTTGATTGGTCGGCATTATGAATTCACGAACGACTATGATTGGCTTCGTCAACAAGACTCGATATCCAATTTTTTGACCAATGTCACTCTTGGACATGGCTTATTCAGCTAAACCAATTTTTATTTCGATGTCACGATCTTAGAGAGTATAGTTCATCCAAATCTAAGTTTCCGAGAGTATTTCCACCAACATAAATTGATTGATGGTAATTTTCCATTTTTATCGATGTCACTCTTGGACGAGCTTCTAAACCCCTGATTTTTATTTCGATGTCAAGATATCTTAGCAAGTATATTTCATCCTAATGTAAAGTAATACTTATAATTGAAATTGGATGTTAAATTATAACAAAACACCATAAAACACAAGTAACCAACCTTCAAATGAAAGCTTCTTCTACCCTTGGAACAAGGAAGATGCAAAGATTTGAGGTTCTTCTCTAATATGACTTCAAATTTCTACCCAACTCTAAGATTGGAAATTAGAAGATAAAAGAGGCATCTCTTTCAAGTTGCAATTTCTACCCAATTACAAATTGGAAATAGCAAAGTGATGGAGGCTCTCCTCTAAGGAAGGATCAAGGTTCTCACACCTATTCTAAACAACTCAAACTTGGATAACTAAAGTAGAGCTAGGTTTTACATATATAATGGAAAAGCAAGGAAATAAACCAAAAGAAGTGGGGTAAAATTGAGAACATGAGTGGAAGGGTTGAAATGGTATTTCATAAATACCACTATGCATCACATCCGAATCTAAGTTTCCGGAGATCACCGAGATAAATTGGTTTAATTTTCTATTTTTACCGATGTCACTCATGGACGAGCTTGTAAACCAATTTATATTTCGATGTCACGATCTTAACAAGTATAATTTATCGTCCAAATCTATTACGGGGAATATCTCCACCAAGATAAATTGATTGATGTTAATTTTCTATTTTTACCGATGTCACTCTTGAACGAGCTTGTAAACCAATTTTTATTTCGATGTCACGATCTTAGCAAGAATTTTTCGTCCAAATCTAAGTTTCCGGGAGTATTGCACCGAGACAAATTGCTTAATGCTAATTTTCCATTTTTACCGATGTCACTCATGGACGAGCTTGTAAACCAATTTATATTTCGATGTCACGATCTATGGTAATTTTCAATTTTTACCGATGTCACTCTTGGACGAGCTTCTAAATCAATTTTTATTTATTTCGATGTCACGATCTTAGCAAGAATTTTTCGTCCAAATCTAAGTTTCCGGGGAGTATTCCACCAAGACAAATTGCTTAATGCTAATTTTCCATTTTTTCCGATGTCACTCATGGACGAGCTTGTAAACCAATTTATATTCCGATGTCACGATCTATGGTAATTTCCATTTTTACTGATGTCACTCTTGGACGAGCTTCTAAACCAATTTTTATTTATTTCGATGTCACGATCTTAGCAAGAATTTTTCTTCCAAATCTAAGTTTCCGGGGAGTATTTCCACGGAGACAAATTGCTTAATGCTAATTTTCCATTTTTACCAATGTCACTCTTGGACGAGCTTGTAAACCAATTTATATTTCTTCCAAGTTAAATTCCTTGATGTTAATTTTCCACCCAATTTTTTTATTTTATATTGTAATATTTTTAGTGTTCATTAAGTGTTTTATATTATACTGTATTAATTTATTTTCCAAAGCTATACTTGTTCACTAGCCAAGTTATCATGCTTGTACGTGGCTAAGCTAGAGGTTGAATATTAAGGTGAAAACGTGTGTCACGGTATAAAACACGAGCAAGGGAGACTAGGAGAGTACTACTCGGTTTTATCTCCTTCAAGTCTCTCTCTAAACTGAACCTAGGGTTTCAGTATCAAAAACTGATAGTTTTAGTATCAAACCAGACAAAATGACTGCTCTAGTTGTAACCTCCTTCCGTTTTCTTCTTCTTGATGAAGACAAAGAGATCGTTGGTTATTTTGGTTGTAAGGTTGTTCCTTGTTTTGGAGATGAAGAGGAGGATGATTATGATGTTGTTGACGATGAAGAAGACGAGGACGATGAAGAGGATGATGAGTATGATTCTGAGGATGATGATGATTTAGATGATCCAGAACACTTCTTTTGGTTTGGGACAGCGCCTGGGGATGAAGATGAAGACGATGATGTTGATGATGATGATTGGCCATACAAAGATGTGGTTACGATTGTCGGCAGCAGCAGTGAAGAAGAAGAAGGGGATTCTAACTGATCTAGTCCTTTGTTTTCATGGTTCTGCTATGCAAGAATGGTATTCAATCACATCTTGATCCATCATCTTTTGTTTAGTTATATATATATATATGTCTTTTTTTTTTTTCTTTTTTTTTGTGTTATTAGTGTATCTTATGTTTTTTTTTTTTGGATGTTTAATTAGTCTGTTTGGAAGTATACTTTTTGTGAATGTTTAATATTTACGGATGTTATATTTTGTTTAGATTCCAAGTGCATATGTTGTTTAATTTTTGTCCATTGTTCATCTGTTGGAGTATCAATCTTTTGACAAAACAGAATGAACTAGTAATGTGTTTAAGGGGGCTTGGCTTAGAGATTTGGAACTGAAGAGTTAGGGTTAACCATGATTTTGTTGTGGCTTTGCTATTAAAGTGATAGGATCATGAATTTGATAGGGACTGTATATTGAGTCTTGTAACAGAGTTGAAAAATATAGCCAAATTTTTCATAAATTGCAATGCCAAATCTGACAAACTTAACCAAAAAAAAAAATCCGAATTGAGAGCACAATTGAACAGTAGGCCTTTGACTGCCACATAATTTTGCTTACACATTAATAGAATTAGCATACTAAAAATAATGTAAAAAACTTGAATTTAGTCAATGCCGAGTGCTCAGCCATATATTTGCTCGTCTTGGTGGCTTCCCATGTTTTAATTCATTAAAATCATTATCCAAATGTTCACCATAGCTTTTCTCAAATGCCTCCCAAGAAGCAAAACCCTTAGGAGGAGGATCATTTTCAACATGGATCATTTTCTTAATATGAACCAATTCCCATTCTTCATCGACAAAATCTTCTAGTATATCACCAATGCTTTCCACAAAGTCATCCCATGAAGCAAGCCCTTTGGAGGAGGAGGATCATTATTAATAATACCATTGGCAGGAACAACACATTTCTCATTAGAACTCATCCTCTCAATTCCTTATTTCTTTTACTTATGAACGAGGTATCTAATTTCTTATTTCTAGGATCCAAATCTAGCTAAATATAGTTTTTTTTTTCTTTTTTTTTTCTATACATATCTAGTATGCAAATCTAAATATAGTGTGTGGGTTATGTTTACCATGTATAACAAACGAAAATCAAGGTGATATATGGGAAGTGCGATTTTGCGGATTTTGCGAGACCGAGCAGAAAAATATTGCATTTATTAGGATTGTAGGATTAGACTACTGATCGTCAGTTCTAATTAGACGCCTATAATCTTGCCGTAACCCTAAAGATATCTCTAAATATCCTGACACGTTAAGCATGCATGTCAACACTTGTTAAAATTAAAATTTGACCTTCCTTATTTAACAAAATACTCCTTCCTTATTGAATTTCATACGCTACATTATTACTACAATCATAATTGAATTTTTGTAAAATTATTATGGTGATTATGAAGTATGAACACCTCTATGTTTCAGATTTTAGGTTAATTTTTATGTTGTCTGTTTTTGCATTTTCTAATGTCGGTGATTGATTTTCAGCCATCTCTTCTTTGGTTAATGCATGAGTTGCTTGTTTTGCATTTTCTATCTTTGGTGGTTGATTTTCAGCCATCTCTTAATCTTCTTCTCTCTGCAAATTTTCTTTATTCTTTTAGTTTGATTTAGAGTAATTGTAAGTATATCAGTTTCTCATCCTTTTGTAGAGTGGTTAGATTAACCATAAATGTCCATTTATGGCGCATGGTTAAACATCTAGTCCCTTGGCAGACCACGCGTCTTTAGTCTCAAGACGCAATTTTTCAAAATAGGCCGAGTACATCATTATTATCCTCTCCAGACTTGTCTCATCTCTTAATTGTACACAACGGTTACCTAATTTGAAGGCCAACTGTAACATTATGTTCACCAGGGTTCACACGTTTAGCTCATGTATCATGCCATGTCTCAAGTACCTGACCAAGTGACCAACAATTAAAATCAAAAAATGGTCAAACATAATAGGTCGTGTATATTCATTTAATTTTAATTAGTAAACAGATGGGCCATATCTTGTATCGCAAAGATGGCTTGGCTCTGCATCATGCCATATCTCAATACCTTGGTCCCTGACCAACGACTCAAATGAGCCACAAAAATCTGCCAACACTATTTCAACAAATACCTGAGACATAACTCATTATCATTTCATCTAATTCCATTCATTTGAGCCGCACAACACTTCATCTGCAGAAAACTTCATCAACAACAATGAATCAATTGATTCTTCTGTGAAAGATCGATTCAGGCCTAGATTTAAGTTTAATCGATCTCTCATAGAAGTATTGATAGTGATTCATAATTTTGGAAATGCAAATCTTGGTCATCTTCATCTAAGGTATTTCTCATTCATTCATTTGGGGGTTTAATGATTTTACAAATTGGAGGTTACACACTACTGGTTTTGAATGGTACAACTTCTGATGGTGATTATGAAATCTCTATCTTTCAGATTTTAGGTTTATTATGTTGCTGTGAATTGTATCCTGTTTTTAGAATATTTTGGTGATTATGAACATCTCAATTGCATGATTTATGCTTCCACCAAGTAGTTTTATATGTCGGTTGATGAGATGATCTTAAACTCAGGACATAGTATTTGGTTGTAGGATGTCATCATTGGTGAATAAAGCTTGTATTCTGTTTTTAGAAGCAAAGATCTCGGAGTCTTTGTGATTTGTATTTCTTGTCACATTGTAGAATCAAATTAGGTGTGCATAAGGCTCCACCAAGTAGTGTTCATGTCAGTTATGTGCAAGTCAAATACACGCAACCAACGCAAGCCAATTTTTGTTAGTCATGTATTTGACAGAAGACTAGGTGTGAGTTTACTTAATATGCTTGACTTATTTAGTGATTGTAGATTAAGACTAGGTGTGTATATGCCTCTCCACCAAGTGAATTAGACTGCATAGAGAAACACTAAAGTGACTTGTTTTCAGTATGCATTTGTTTTCTATACATTTTAGTCTTGTACATGTTCCAGTTCTTTGATTGTAGTTTTAGTTTCTGGAATACATCCTGCATCTCCAACATTATCGACACACAATCGTTGGACAATATAAATAAGCTGACTTCATCATATTGCATTTAAAAAAGTTACAACCATTCTGTTCATTCAGTCTTGAGCAACATTTAGCAGCAACATTATCATTTCATATCCACTTACATGTTCATAAACTAAAACATACCCATTTACAAGTATTTCACCATCTTACCCACAAAACGTCCAAATACCAAAAAGAAAATGAAAAGAGCAAAATAAACATAACATTACCCTGCATTTTTAGTCTCCATTGCCAGAACCAAAAATGAAACACATGATTCAGTGACTTACCATTTGCATTAGACCCCTTTCCATTTGAATTCTTCTCTGTACTTTGATGATAATATATATCTCTTAACCATTTTTTAACATTATGTCATCATTTCCATTCAAGCACTTACCCAAAAATCCACCATCTCTCAACAGAAGAATTCAAATGTCGATAAGGCTTACTCATTGTCATACCCATCACTCGGAATCAGAAAATCATCAGATTCATCTTCCTCCTCAACAGACTCTTCTTCCTCCTCATCAGACCCCTCTTCTTCCTCATCAGACCCCTCTTCCTCATCAAACCCCTCTTCCTCCTCGTCTTCATCTGCATCGTCCGCTTCGGAATCGGTATTTTGGTCCAACAATGAATCATTAATCCCAAATCTCTCATCTTGGCGAAATTCCTTAATTATCTCTTGTAGGACAGAAACAGTATGTGTATCACTTCGATAATCAACAAAAACAAAGAGGCTCTTCATCTTCGGAAGCATCATCATCACGCGGACCAGATTCTTTCTTCATTACCGCCATTTCATCCAACCTCATCTTTTTACCCTGCACTTCCTGAATTTTTCCTCCTCTTCTTCATCTATGAAAAAATCATGATGACTTCTTTGGCAAAATGCACTTAGGTTTTCTCTACCGGTTTTTCAACCGGTTTCTCTTCCGCTTTGTTTTCATCCATTAAGGCATGCATATCTTCCCCAGAGAGGTTGGAGTTCAATATCATATAACAAGTCACTTACTCTCTTTTGTACCTTCTCCAGATCATCCTTGGTCATCTGCCCAATCATCTGCATAGTGGCTGATAACCTTTCTCGTTTTTCTTTCTCTTCCAACACTTTCAATAGTTGCTCTTCAGTCATGGGGGCTTTACCCTTTTGTCTGTGTTGATCATCATCACCAGCCATTTTGATTGATTTGATTTAGAAAAACTCAGTAAACAGTAGTCTCCCTCTACAAATTTCACTCCGAAATTTTTTGCTCTCTCTCTCTCTAACTCTTTGGTTTCCCTGTTAATCCCATAATAAACTACTCTATCTACTCTATCAGGAACTATAAATTCTTGGAGGGTCACGTCTGTTCCAAAGATAAAGGCTTAATCAAACACGTTCCCTAGTCTAGCCCACTGTGTCATAATGACGTGATAAACCTAGGTAAAATGGCATTTTGGTTAATTAAAGTAGATTTAATTTAATTAGGGGTGGGACTTGGAATGGGTTGACCCGCCCAACCCATGCCCAACCCGAACGTTGGGCGGACATGAGCAACGTATTCAGAACTTTGGGCAAGTTTGGGCATAAATTTTATAAACCCGAGCTAAATTTGGGCAAGCATGGACACAAATATTTCTAACCCAAGTAACCCGCCCAACCCGAAGAACTATGACATAGTCATATAAAACTATTTTTTATAATTGGTATTATTATTTATTTAGAGTAATTTTAGTATTTATCTTCAAATATAATAATGAAAATATATATTATATCTAGAGAAATTTATTCTTATGACCCCGGGAAATTATGGGTCTTACACTTTTGGCCCCAGGGTTATTTAATAAATTTGCTAATTATTCCAGTGGCCCTGGAAAATTCAAACAACTGGAAGAACACAACTAGTTTAATTACATCTAAAGAAGGACAAAGAAAACAAAATACGACTTCTAAACACCCGACAAAGCTACCAAGGCGCCATTACAACTTTCTTTTTACAATCAAAATTCAAAGATGCACATTACTATTCTACCCGACATAAAAAGTTTACTGTATTCAATCCATTACTACTAAAATCAAAAGAGCAAGAAAAAACTGACAAATTTCGTCAAACTCTTCAGACCTACATCCATCACAAGTTTAATACTACTGAAAATTCAAACAACTAGAAGAACACAACTAGTTTAATTACATCTAAAGAAGGACAAAGCAAACAGAATACCACTTCTAAACACCCGACATGATACTAGTGCCATTACAACTTTCTTTTTACAACCAAAATTCAAAGCTGCAACATTACT
The DNA here is from genome assembly GCA_023531295.1 of Papaver armeniacum. Taxonomy (NCBI): domain Eukaryota; kingdom Viridiplantae; phylum Streptophyta; class Magnoliopsida; order Ranunculales; family Papaveraceae; genus Papaver; species Papaver armeniacum. The sequence goes on from JAJJWW010012550.1 coordinate 41,833, forward strand.
AATCTACCTGACATAAAAAAGGTTAATCATAACCACTGCAACTCTCCCAGCTGTTATATTTACAATGCACCTGCTGCAAACTGAACCCCAAAAACTTATAAGATCTTCATCAACACCATCTATCAAACAAAAAACAAAAAAAGAAACCCCATTCTCCATACACTTCTTCAGCAACATAAAGTGCCATCAATATCCCCACAAGTTTTCACGAAGATGCACAAGAGAAATAGTAATCAAAATCACATTACTCTAGTTCTAAGGGATTTGATAAAGACCTATAAGGCAATCACCAAGATTCGCCGTCACTTTTGCTGTTGTAGTTTAACTCATCCTCTTCATAGTAGGCACCAGTACCATCATCATCGTCTGAAGATGTGTAGGGACCCTAGAGATCATCATCATATGTTTCTTCTTCCTCATCTTCTTCTTCACTGCAAACCACCATCTCACCGGAAAACACAGGCTCTCCATTGAGGTCTAACCCAGGAATCTCCTCTCCGTCAGAATCCACGTTCAGGGGTTCTGACATGGTTCGAGCAAACTTACGAGGGTTTTTCTTCTTTTTGGCGAGATAGATCTTGTACATCACATCTTCAAACTCTTGCCTCTTCCTCTTCTTCCTCTCTGCTTCTTTTGCTATCTCATCTCTCTTCATCGATTCATCACTGCTCTCCTCATCTTCTACTCCTTCATAGTTCTTTTCTTCATCTTCACTCTCACTTTCAGTCGCACTACGAGTTTTCCCCCATGAACACTTCCACTCTCCTCGTCGTTGAAGCTTCTCCCTGCGTCGGCGTGCATCTATGGCATCTAACTTTCTCATCCACAACTGAAATTCCTCATCATTTTCAACCCTTAATCTTTGAAATTCTTCTTTCTCTTCTTGTTCTTTCTTCTTGGTGATCTCCAGATTCATAAAAGCGATCAAACTTTCCATCTCTAAGCTTGTTAAAGCCTCAATCGGACTCTTTGCATGTCGTATTGCAGGGGAATCAGCCATTTCACTATTCCTTAACCGCCTCTCTTTCTCTTTCTCTGATTTCTATTTTTGGTTTAATAATCTGTTTATCTCTCTATTATCTTTATAATGATGGTGGTAGTTTAGCCATAAATGGTCGTTTATGGCATTTGGTTAAGAGTCTTGTCGCTTGGCTATTCACGCCAATTCAATGCCATGCGCAATACCATCATTAATCTACTAAACCTATTTTCAAAGTCTAATGTCAGACTATCAAAGAGTATCTTCAACCCTTTAGATACGTACCATCATTACTCTACTAAACCCTATTTTTAGCCACTGTTGGTAAACATAATGATGGTGTTAGATCTTAATGTTAGTCTTCTGGTCTTTAATATAGAAATTTTGCGTATGCTAACATTATCAGAGTTTAAGAATTTAAAGCACTAAAATGTGGAGTCGTTGAACCAGTTTAGTTTTTTCAGAACACTAATTTTAAACATCTAAAGATTGGCAGCTTGGTGGATTGATTCGTTACCTAACTCCTTCGAGGTCATCGTTCGAATATGGGCAATATCTTTTCATTAATTTTTTCAAAACGAACTTTTTAGCCACGCTATAAAACCGGCGTGTCTATAGAACGCATACTATGGACACACATATACAAGCGTGTCCAAAAAAGAACTTTTTGGCCACACATTGAATTTGGCGTGTCTATAAAATGTTGAGTAGTTGAACCAGTTTAGTTTTTTCAAAACACTAGTTTTAAACATCTAAAGATTGGCAGACTTGGTGGATTGATTCGTTACCTAACTCCTTCGAGGTCATGCGTTCGAATATGGGCAATATCTTTTTATTAATTTTTTCAAAACGAACTTTTTATCCACGCTATAAAACCGGCGTGTCTATAGAACGCACACTATGGACACACATATACTAGCGTGTCCAAAAAGAACTTTTTGGCCACACTTTGAATTTGGCGTGTCTATAAAATGTTGAGTAGTTGAACCAGTTTAGTTTTTTCAAAACACTAATTTTAAACATCTAAAGATTAGTAGCTTGGTGGATTGATTCGTTACCTAACTCCTTCGAGGTCATGCATTCGAATTGGGCAATATCTTTTTATTAATTTTTTCAAAACGAACTTTTTAGCCACGCTATAAAACCGGCGTGTCTATAGAACGCACACTATGGACACACATATACTAGCGTGTCTAAAAAAGAACTTTTTGGCCACACTTTGAATTTGGCGTGTCTATAAAATGCCCACTATGGACACGCATACTGGCGTGTCTATAAATCGTACACTATGGACACGCATATACCGGCATGTCTATAAATCGTATACTATGGACACGCATATACTGGCGTGTCTATCAATCGTACACTATGGACACGCATATACTGGCATGTCTAATGAACCAACTTGAAAACAACACCTTAAATGGCGTGACTAACCTTTTGGACACGCCACAACTACATAATGTGGCCATAGACTGGTCTATAAACACGCCCAATCAAAAATTTAAAGTTAACGTGACTAAACGGTTGATATTTTGACACGCTACTAGCCCTGGCGTGGCTGAAAGCACTTATATTAACACGCCGATAGAACATGGCGTGTCTATAGGGTATACTTCTACCCTATAGACACGCCAAAACCAAAAAGACGTGACAGGGAAATTTATATCTGGCGTGGCTAAAGGTCATTTCTGTACTAGTGGTTTAAGTAGAAAAACCTGAATCACGTGGTCGGTTGTAGAGGTTATCGTGTTTCTGCTAATGAATTATCTCTTTTTCATTGCTTGGTGTTTTTATTCTCTTCATATTCTTTACTGATAGTTAACTCTTTGTAGTAACCCAAACTTAAGGATGGTTTGTTGAAGTTTTTCTATCCTGACACAATCAGCCAAATCTAATGTAATTTGTTCAGAGACAACCTTAGTTAACATAAACAATCAAAGCTTGAAACTTGTTGGAATATTTTCGACAAGTTAGAATCATATCCAGAATCTTCGATTCCAACAGACGCCATTCATGTCTGATGATGAAGAGACTCATCGTTTCGATTCCAACAGACGCCATTCCCAACAGATGCGAAAACATCTATAAATAGCATCTCCCAAAACTCGTTTATCATAACATCAAAAACAATCTGTTTTCTTCTTCTCTAATAGCATCATAAGAATCTTATACAGTGTGATTCTTGGTCGGGTCAAGGAAGTACAATCCTTGAATTCGATTACGGTGTAAGGGCTTCATTGAATCCAGAAGGCATAATTCGAGAGACCTGTTGTACTCGCCAATTTAATTGGGAAAGGTCGAATTATTGTCTAAAAGAATCGAAAGAGCCTTGAAGTCAGGGGTACACCATTGTTTGGTTTCTGTTTTTCTTTATTCATCCTCTTGTTTTTAACCCAATTTTCCAACAAAACTTAGCTTTGTGCAGAGAGTGAAAATCTGATAAAAGTTGCAATGAAATATACTGCTGCTTATTCATGGTTTAAAGAGAATAAAACTACAAAAGGACTTCAAACAAATAAATATCTATCCGACCACTGTTGGGGAAGTACTTCGTCCTACAAAAGGTGTCGACTGAGCAAGAGTGATCTGTACCGGTGGAAGCATAGCAACGGATGAAGAACGAGATGCAATCGAGTGTGTAGCATCGCAATAACCACGTAAAATGTCGCCCTCTTCTGCAGTAAAGCCAACAGAAGCAAGCATAGAAGGCCAACATTCACGAGTTATGATACGGATAGCTCTACAGCATTGAATACCAAGATACATCCCATGAAGAAAAGTATAGTTTCATTAGTGCACGACCGTAACTCATACAAAGCGTTCAAGCATTCAGCCATGCCAACACCCCCATCTTCTCCATTGATCCGAGCTGCTAAGTTATGACCAACAGAGTAACGAATTGTTTTCGCCAATTCCCTGGTAGCTACTACTCTCATCGCGTTGGCCATAAGAGCTGAAATTACTAACACTAGAAAAAACTTGCCATGGATGAGAGCCATAGTCTTTGCCTGAAAGAGTGATGAATCGGAGAAAGGCAATAGAGAAAGAGATGCTGAGTCTGAGGAAGTGGCGTTTGAGGGTTGGATATATATAGAGGAGAGTAGGGATCCAACCATTAATGTGCTCATAGTGGGCTTGGATTCTAACGCATATTTGAGAGAAAGTGTGTGAGAAAGAGAGTAGTCGTGGGTCTGATTAATGGGTAAATTAAAACTCAATTAAACTTGCGTGGCGTTTGAGTTATGGATGTTAAAATGTAACTTCCGCTACAGCCCCGAGTAATTTGACACGACTAAATACTAGAACATGCTTTAGAGGCTATGGTTACCGTTAATCGTTACTTCAAACTTGAGCGGGCATTGTTGGGATATTGGTCCCGGTTAATTTGACGCGCCCAACAAAATACCAGAACAAAAGATCCACGAACTTCCAAAATAAAAAAAACTAGAGCCACGGCCGGGGCCGTAGGCGACTCTACCAACAAAATATTAGGACATGCTTAAGAGGCTACGGGCGGGGCTTCTACCAACAAAACACTAGGACAAGCTGAACAGCCCCGGCTATTTTTACCCGACCACAAATACTTGGATCTTTTGACCAACTTATCGGTCCGGGGATTGACAATTCTAACATAATCATTTTTCTTTATGATTTCAATTTTTCAACTAGCCGATCAAACGACAAAAAGAAAATTGATAAAGGTTGAGCCCCGGCCGTAGGCCTGGGTGATACCTAGTCTCTTTATTAAGGAAAAGTGGTCCATGTGTGCGGAACATGGATGTTCGTCGGATTCGGAGATCCTAGGGCCTGGATATATCTTTGGCTGGGGATAAATCCTGTGCGTCCGTTCGGGACATATAATTTTTTTGACGGCGGGATGATGCCTTGGCCCGACCAGAAATTCCCTAACCTAACGCGACTAGTCTCTCTCTTTCATCTCTAATCTCACTGGGTTTCTTTATTCGCGTCACTCCCTCTTCTTATTCTCTTTCTTTCTCATAAAACTTACGGAGCTAAGAAATCCTTCTTCTTTGTTTCTCAATCGTATCTCTATGTTCTTCATCTTCTCAAGCAGATATCAAAAACAGAGTACGACGTCTTCTTCTATATAAGAAACATGGTGGTTATCTCCCTTTTCTCATGATCGGAATCAGATCGTTAATTGTCTGATTGATTTTTTTTTTTTTTGTGTTTGACTTTTTAGGGTTTTTGTAGCCGGATTCATGCATCCAAACGATTAGGTATTCAAATTTATTAGTTTTTTTTTTTTTTAATGTCAAGCATATCTTCATCTTACAAGCGACTATTGATCGATAGATTGAAATTTCGTAATTTCTATTAATTTTTGATCTTATGGATTGAAATTTCGTAATTTCTATTAAATTTTTGATCTTATTAGTTTAGTATGGTTCGATTGTTATGATTCATTGAAATCAAACCCACGATATTTCGGTACCAATTGGGTTTTTAAATTCATTGTTATTTTGATTTATATGGTTCCTCTTGTTCATGGTGTTCGGTTAAGGCAAGTCAAAATAAAAAAGTCGAGCGGTGCAAATGAGACATGGTGGTGAGAGATCGATTAATTGATTACAATCTTCATGTTTACGATTTGTAAATTTGATTTTATAATCTCTGATGGAATCGTAGATTCCGTTTGCAGCTTTTGGGTTTAGGTTAACCATGGAAAAAGAAGAAGAAAAAAAAGTTGAAGCGTGGCAAGAGGAAACAGAATTGGAAGTAAAGTTATAGATTTCTTAATCAATGAATTGGGTTAATGACTTATGTGGCGTCTGAACTTCCTACACTGTTCTTTGAGGTAAGCTTAACTGTTTGCAAAATTTCTTTTGTGTTTGCTATTTAAATTGGTTTTTTGCTTTTGTGTTTACATGTAAACAAGAAGGTTTATGTTTTTATGCAGGATTTCCAATACAGGCTTCTGGAGCATAAATTAGATGGAAAGTGGTCCTTGTGTGCGGAACAAAGATGTTCGTCGGATTCGGAGATCCTAGGGCCTGGATATATCTTTGGCTGGGGATAAATCATGTGCGTCCGTTCGGGACATATAATTTTTTTGACGGCGTGGATGATGCCTTGGCCCGACCAGAAATTCCCTAACCTAACGCGACCAGTCTCTCTCTTTCATCTATAATCTCACTGGGTTTCTTTATTCGCGTCACTCCCTCTTCTTATTCTCTTTCTTTCTCATAAAACTTACGGAGCTAAGAAATCCTTCTTCTTTGTTTCTCAATCGTATGTCTATGTTCTTCATCTTCTCAAGCAGATATCAAAAACAGAGTACGACGTCTTCTTCTATATAAGAAACCTGGTGGTTATCTCCCTTTTCTCATGATCGGAATCAGATCGTTAATTGTCTGTTGATTTTTTTTTTTCAGGTTTCAGCTTTTTAGGGTTTTTGTAGACGGATTCATGCATCCAAACGATTAGGTATTCAAATTTATTAGTTTTTTTTTTTTTTAATGTCAAGCATATCTTCATCTTACAAGCAGCTATTGATCGATAGATTGAAATTTCTGTAATTTCTATTAAATTTTTGATCTTATGGATTGAAATTTCTATTAAATTTTTGATCTTATTAGTTTAGTATGGTTCGATTGTTATAATTCATTGAAATCAAACCCTGATATTTCGGTACCAATTGGGTTTTTAAATTCATTGTTATTTTGATTTATAGGGTTCCTCCTGTTCATAGTGTTCGGTTAAGGCAAGTAAAAATAAAAAAGTCGAGGCAGGCATCAGACATGGTGGTGAGAGATCGATTAATTGATTACAATCTTCATGTTTACGATTTGTAAATTTGATTTTATAATCTACGATGGAATCGTAGATTCCGTTTGCAGCTTTTGGGTTTAGGTTAACCATGGAAAAAGAAGAAGAAAAAAAAGTTGAAGCGTGGCAAGAGGAAACAAAATTGGAAGTAAAGTTATAGATTTCTTAATCAATGAATTGGGTTAACAGACTTCTGTGGCGTCTGAACTTCCTACACTGTTCTTTGAGGTAAGCTTAACTGTTTGCAAAATTTCTTTTGTGTTTGCTATTTAAATTGGTTTTGTGCTTTTGTGTTTACATGTAAACAAGAAGGTTTATGTTTTTATGCAGGATTTCCAATACAGGCTTCTTGAGCATAAAATAGATGGAAATTCCAAGCTAACATTGCGGACAACCAAAAACGTTCGTTTGAGGGATAAATCCGAATGCCCATTCCCTAATATGGAGGTGATATTTTATCCATCTTCTTCTCTCTTTGATTTTTCTGTTGTGCTTCCTTTATTTTTCTAGGGTTTCAATTTCTAATTTAGTTTTTGTTGATTTAATGAGTCGATTTTCTTAGTAGTTGTTTACTGATGGGAGTGATCTAAAGGTGCTTTACGAATGTGCAGGTTGTTTGGGGTATATCTGTTGTTCCAGAGAGTAATGTGCTTTACGAAGGTGATTTTCTTAGTAGTTTTTGTTGCTTTACGAATAGCGGAGTGATCTTAATCCCACGAAACCTGAGGCAGCTCCTGTTAAGGAGGAATAATTTGGTAGTGATGTGGTCTGCGTGGACGCCTTGGAGCTGGAGATTACGACACCCAAAGAGGTTATTGAATACTTCAAAATTCGCATTCTGTTAATAGTTATTATGTGGGTGATATTTAGAAAATGTAGACAGGTTTAACAGTAGGATGTGGTTTGATTGTTCATGTTTATTTAGGCTCTAGATGATGACAAGCTCGACAGGAGGAACTTATTGCCTATATTGATAAGAAAAGGAAGAGAAACAAATGGGTACTTTATCAAGTCTCTGTGATAGAAATAAATATGTTTAAATCCGTCTATTGGATATCATCTAGAGTAATTTTTTTGTCTTTCTCTTACAAGTATATTGTGTGATTGCAGAGTATATTATGTTGCTGGTGAGGAGAACCAACTTGAGCAATGGAAAGGAATGAATGAGTGAGTGTTATTTTGTAGTGACATTCCCTTTACAGCAAGAAGAGTGTTATTTGCGTTTACAGAAGCAAGTAAAGGGGGTAATTTGAACAATGGGTTGAAACCTTTGGGTTGAAACCTTTGTTCATCATCTTCATGCTTCAGGTATTTGTTTTTTCGGATAAGTTTGGTTTTGATTAGTATTTTTGATTAACCGATTGTATTTGCTATTTTGGATAAGTTTTAATTGGGGGTTTTTGATTAGTCGATGCTGAGGAAGGGAAAATCAATGGAGATAGGCAATGACTCTGGCAGAACCCAGTTTTGAGAACGATGTTGTTGAGGTATGGGTTTCTTATGGTGAATTGATACATTGCTTGTATAAAATTTGATTTTCGATTATGTTTGTACAGATGATGTCCAGTGTTTGATTAAAACCATTCTTTACAATAAATTGAATTAGAGTTTGTGAGTTGTGAATGTTATAGCTAGATCGGTAGTTGTGATGGATGTTTTAGATGGCTTTCATCTATTATTTTGTTAATGAACTTAATAATACTAAAATTGTAGGTCGACTAACTATCGGAACGATTCCTAAACAATCCGTCATTTTTTGTTGTTTACTTTTTAATCTTATTCACAGCAAGGGTTCGTATTATTCGTCATCTAACCCTGAAGAATGCTGCAACTTCTCAATTCACCGTCAGGTAAACCTAGGGTGTGATTGTTGAGTTTAGGGCATGATATTACTGCCGAGAAAACATGGCAGAGATGTTTTCATGGCTGCAATAGTGATTTATTGAAGACTTGTTGGTGCTGTCAACTGATTTTGTTGAATATGGGATTGGTTCAAGAGTCACAAGAACGATGAGTGAGCTGGTGGTGGTGTGCTGAGTGATTAAAGTGACGCAGATGCTGTTGGTTTATCCTGAGAAGGGAATACGCGCGTCACTAGTGGAATCAGAAGTTGCGGACAGAGTTGGTGATGGACTGTTGCAGGTGTTTGCAGTGGCGACGAGAAGAGGGCTTGACTGGCAGAGGAGAAAATAGAATCGAGAAGGCAGCTGCTATAAAAACTTGAAGGTGCAGTTTGAATTGAAGTTGGCTATGAAGATGGATAGGAGTGGTTGAGTTGGTTTTTTAAAACAAAGAAAGAACGAGTTTGATAGTGGTGTTGTACGTAACCATTCTTTCACGGTTTTTATAAGTCAAGAGTATCATTCTTTCACGGTTTCATCTCTTTATTAAAAGACCAACAGATGGTCTTCTACAGATGATTTAAAGGATGATTTTTAACAAATATATTAATGGAATATTTCCCCAGCAGAATCAACAACAGTGATCGAGGAGATGGTGGATCCACCGATGGACATCAAAGAGCATCCTGATAAGTACGAATACGTGCTCCCTGCATCGGGGCATTTCTACTCGGATAGATACACCGCTCAAGTTGAAAATACCAACGTGCATGCGTGAAAGAACTTAATTGGGAAAAAGAGAGGAATGTCAAGTACTTGAGTAAGGAAAGAGATGATGAGGTTAAAGGGTCCAAAACAAGTGTTACACTTGAACCTGATGCAGATACTGACGAGATATCACTTGATCGGAATTACTATGGAAGTCTTATTGTTACTGTTAAGAAGATTGTTCCTCCTAGCGATGAACCCAAGGAAATCTGAAGGTGGACCGCAGCCATTGGACAGAGTGTCCGACGTCGATTTACAATTCCCTCCTACTCAAGTGTCTCATATTTGGCCTTCATGTACTTGGAGGCAATTGATCTGGACGATTGACATGTGTCCTGGATGATATAGCCAGCAAGTACTTTGATGGTAAAAAATGGTCGTGTGACGGTGTGAGGTTAGTCTTATTATCTGCTTTAAGTCTCTGCACTGAAGTTACATTTGTTCTTGAATCTTTAAAATTTTCCCTGAACTAGTTTTCGGTTTGGTTATTGATTTTGTAAGAACAACTCGCAATGGTCCATTCATGGGAGGCGACACCAATGCTGTGAAACAATCAACACCAATGTAATAAATTACAGTAGGCATTGATTGGGTTGCCGATGATATTCCACTGCACAAGCATAATGTCATAATTATGTCATAACAAAAAAAGTTGGGAATGGGTTTATCTTGGTTTAATAATATATTCTCTTCATTAAGGAAAAGCTAATGTCATATTCTTTCCTTTGCGATGGTATGCCAGATATCATGTTACGGAGTTGGGTACTTATTAGTCCAAGTCCAGTCTCATTATTGTCTACGAATCACAAATGCTACCAGGATTTACTTCAATCTTATGTACCTCACCTGAACTTGGAGGAATATGTGAGAGGTAGACAATTTTTATAATCCTGTGATGGATAAGTATTTTTTAGTAGTAAAAGCCTTTTGTTTGTGACTTTTGTATTTTGAATTTTTTTGAGTTCTACTTAGTCCTAATCTAACTGTATTAACTCAACTGGCACTTAATGTTCTGCAGATTTCTATGCTCTGCTCTTGGTCTACTAGGGCACTTCGCGGCAGGCCTAGGCCAATGTATCTTCCATGCTTTGTTCAGGTGAGACCTTCAATGGTGTAATTACTAGATGCCAATGGTATCATTAACCTATATATTGCTGATAGTTTAATGATATGGAGACAAAAAATAGATGAATCCCAAGGTTACATAGAGGATATGGAAGGCACCAAGAAGCTGGGATGTGCACACCAAACCTTTGTATTTGAGAAGAGTGTATAAGACACAAAATTGCTCTAGATTGTGTTGAATGTGGGACACAACTTTGTTTATACCAAGGTGTATATTGTTATTGTTGGTAGTGATAGTAACAAATTCGATCTAAGTTAACCCCAAAAAGCTAAACTTTTTTCTTTCTTACGCCATTGTTGTTCTGAAACCAAAAAGCTAAACTTCTGGGTTTAGCGAATTTAGGGTTTATAACCCCTTTGTCTTAGCCATTGTTGTGCTGAAACCAATATCAGAAACAATGGCACAACTGAGGATATTCGACACGACCAATATCTGTTTCTTACTGTATATGCTCTGCTTAGTGTGATTCTTTTTGGTGATTTTTATCTTGAGGCTCAATTTTACTTAAATTTCTAAAGTTTTCGAAAAAAAAATTGTGTATTGTGTTCAAGGTTCAACACTAATTTTTATTGATTTTTTGATTGCAACGAATGAAATGCAGATAGAATCAATTGCAACTCAGATGCTGAAAGTCGACTCGATTCTTACATTGGTTTCGGCCTTGGTAATATTCTGTCTACAGCAATGGTGCTTGCTTCTCTGGAGCTTATGCTTCTTTTTAAAGCCCCATTGATGAAATCTCAACCACTCTTAGAAATAACATTTGGGTTTCCTTGCATCAAATGGCTTATGAATTTTCTTAAATAAATAATACAATCCTGTATATTGGATACAATATCAGATTTAGCTCATATTTTTGTTTGGACTGTTCAATGAAGAATCCCCTTGAGAACTCTTGAGAGGAATGCAATGTTCTTCATCTGGGACATCTGCCAAGACAACTGGTAACTTTAAAGGCCAAGGTTGTCGCGGCAGTGGCAAAGTGCAACCGAGGAGTGCATCATCAAGGATCGGGAGACAAGCATACCAGTAACCAGCAGTGCATTCAGAAAAGGTAGTGCTTTGATTAATAATAAGAAATACATTCATTTAGTGCTCTGTTTGACATTTTAGAATAGTTTAGAATTGATTATGTTTGCAACCGAACAATGCCCATCGTAATTATTAGTTCAGAGAATTTACTCGAGTCGAACTTCAGTCCCTCTACAGATGTAACAAGCTGACCTCCGTCACCTCAATGAATTTGTGGTTGTTGCCAATGTAATTGTTCTATTGTTATAACTATTTGGAGATTCGATCATTAAACTCATGGTACATTTTCTGCATATAAATCTCTGATATGGTACATTTTCTGCATATTAATCTCTGATACGAAAATTGCATATTTCATCTGTAGGGAGCTTTAAACAATGGACGAGCAAACTTTATCAGGACACGTGGTGTGCAAAATTAAATGGCCATGTATGTATAGCCTTTTTTTGCTCCACTGGGTCTGCTTATCACTACAATTTTAGAAACCATATTTCTAGGAGATGCAATGGGCACTGGAAAACAACTACTATAGGTCTTTTATACCGCCGTAGTGCTTAGTTTTCTTTTATTACTCTGTGACTATATACTTTTTTTGGCTATCTTTGTGACATGTAAATGAACACCAAGGGTCTTAAATGTTTTCAAAATTACTCTAATACGTGTAATTTTTGTTACTCTAATATGTATATTTTCTGATCCTGATGTTTTTTTTTCTTTCTTTCTGGGTTGTGAATTGCAGGGAACGTTTACTTGCTCCAAGAATTTCCCTAGCACATATCTTAAGACTCGCAATGAATATGCATGGCATGTTCTTACTTAATGTCTCGGTTAGTAAACAGGGTACAACTAAGGATGCAATTAATGTCTCGGTTAGTAAACAGGGTACAACTAAGGATGCAGTTGGAAGATTTAACATGGTACGTTTAGATTATAATACAGTAACCGAAATTATTGAAAGTATCACCACAGTATAACTTTGCATCTATCTTTTAATTGTCATCTGTAGCCATATGGTTACATCGGCCCTTTACAATTTTTAAAATAGTTAATGTATCACATGATACTTACTACTGCAGTTTGCACTCCCATGGATGGGGCCAGAAGTAATCATTAGGGCGAATAATCCAACGACACGAGATAATTATGATACAATGGTCGGGCGCCCGGAATCATCAAAGCAGACCCACACAAGGTTAATTCTCTTTCTCACTATTCTTTTATCTGTTTAGATCTGTGTTTGTCAATATAGATTAGAACGATTAAGAGTCTATAATGACTAATTCCAAGCGATATTGACTAAGAAAACTACAAATTCTAACACAAAGTGTGGTACCTTCCATAATACTGCATGTGATTTTTAGAACATATCAAAACAACATTTTTAGATTGTAATTTTAGTTAGGATTCAGGTTAATCGTATGTGACCCGACTAACTAACGCACTATAATATGATACGACCAACTAAATATTGGACCGTTCTGCTATGACCCGACTAACTAAATATGCTCCCGACTATTATAGACAAGACCAACCAACACACTAATTTTAATGTGGGCAGTACATATGTCTTTAAATTTTGGCCACCGTAGGCCCCGGCCCCCTCCGGCTATTATGATCCAAATAATTAAACACGCTGCTTGATCTGACTAACTAACACATTATAATATGTTATGACCAAATAAATATGTGGGCACTATATCTGCTTTGAAATTTTCGCCACCGCCGGGGCCATAGGCCCCGGCTTTCCGGCAACTATGATAAAATTAATTAAACACACTACTGTGACCTGACTAACTAACACACTATAATATGATACGACCAACTAAATATGTGGACACTATACCTGCCTTTCAATTTTCTAAACCGCCGAGGCCGTAGGCCCCGGCATTCCGGTTACTATTTTCAAACTAATTAAACACGCTACTGTGACCCGACTAACTAACACACTATAATATGACACGACCAGCTAAATATTGGAACCGTTCTGCTATGACCACAGGCTAAAATAGCATGGGAAGATGCTGATCGACTGACCAAATAAATGAACAATAAACAAAACTTAAGTAAATCTTCATATTCATATTCGATTTGAAAAAAAATAACAAGAGGTTGAGCGCCGGCCTGCGGTTATGATTGAATATAATTTTCCCGGCTTTCCGAGGCACTAAAAAAGTTTATTAAGGAAAAGTGGTGGTTATGATTGAGTCATTCGTAGTTCGTCGGATCGGGCGATCCTGTGGCCAGGAATAACTGCTGGGGGAGGGGGAAAAAAGTAATTCGGGAGACATAGCCGCCGTCGGATCGGGCGATCCCGGGGCCAGGATATATCCTCGGCAAGAGATATATCCGTTCGTCCATTCATATCCTCGGGAGTAATTTGGGCCGTCTGATTGTCTCTTATTATTGTTTGTAACGGGGATAAGTCGAGTTCGATTTCAGAGCTGTTGTTGGTGTTGCTTCTTCTTCTGCTATCTAGGTAAATCATAATCGAACAAAACAGCTGCGGTGTTTTGAGATAGAGTTAGGGTTTGGTTTTGAGCTCGAGGGATACGGATAAAGCTGAAGAAAGGGATGATGATGGTTGTGCTGATTGTTTTGGTTATTCCATGAAGAAGGCTGATTTGCACTATATCTTCCATGAAGAAGGCTGATTTGCACTATATCTTCCATGAAGAAGGCTGATTTGAAGTTTATATCGTGTATCTACTTTGATTTTAGATAAATTGTCTGAATAGCTTATCCTTTTAAGATAAATTTTTGTTTTTAAACGTTAATCTGATGATGTTTTGAGCAGAGGAGGAGGAGTAGAATCAATGATTTGTTTCCTGATCTATTTTACATGTATTTGGAGCAATTTCAAATTGCTATCTGATATTTTTATATAAACTTAGTTCCATACATGTAGACTTTATATTTTGTCTTCCCTTTATAAATTACCCAAAGGTAATACATTTTGGGGGATCGATCTTGACTTCGCCGCACCACATGTAGCGTTTATATTTGTCTAACCTTAAATTCTGTAGAGTTAATATATTTTGGGGAATCGATCTTGAATTCTGCCAAGTCACTAACCAGGGTTCAATGTTTTACCAGGAATGATATCTTAGCCTGCTTCTACGTCCAGGCATATATAGTTGATTAAAGTGTGCACATAGTATAAAGGAAAAACTGAAAAAATAGTAATGAGAAAACACTGGAGTGGGCAATAGGTTGCAGAGTTAGGTATATATCCATTGGGTCTGTTATTCAGCGTTTCTCCAACGCAGTCGAGATATTCGATTGCGCTTGCCTTCTACCAGCTATTTGATGTGTTTTTTTTTCTTCCTGGCAGGTGACTGCATACAATGATGTTTTGCACTGACTTGGGTTACCCCAAGTAAAGCTTCTCTACTGTTTCTTTTTACCTGTATTGAGCTTCGGTGTAACTGCGTGTTAATTGGTTTTATGTTGGCACTTTCAGATGTTAAGAAGGCGAAGGAAACTTGCAGCAAGAAATAATTTTAGAAACAAGAGGCAACCATTTGGCTGCGGATTAATGTGTGAGATTATGAACTAATGCTAGATCTAGACCCATGTCAATCTAAATTTTACTAAGCCCATCGTCGTCGGCATGCCTGCAATATGATGATGACTTTTGGGCTTTGGGACATGTAGGGATGGTGTACAATACTAATTTTAAATAGTGGTCACAGCAACCATAGTTGTAATTGTAGTCTATATAATTATTGCTTTAATTTAAGTGGCCTGTTTTATCATATACAATGTCATCAACATTACGGGAAATCCTTTTGCATTTTTTGCATAACATGCTAGAATGTAACTGACGGAGTTGTTTTTGTATTGCAGGGATATAAAACTCACACGGTAGTTCTTAAAAACATTATTTGGAAGTTCAAATTGCTGCTCCACGAGGTTAGGGATTCTGACATCTAAAGTATTAGGTTACAGAAACAATCAATTCTCGCTTACGGTGACTTCACCATTACTAATTTCTCTTGCTTATACAAATTATGAATCCCAATTTGTTTTGATTTTCTTTGTACTTATAGGCTTGAGATATTTGGCCGAGGATTCTCTTTGTATTTCTTTCTCATTCGATGATCTAAAAATTTTCTAAAAGTTAATGAAGGAAAGAAATGGAAGACATAGCAAAGCAAATCTAAAATGAATGATATGTATATACCTCTTTTGTCTTCTCGAGGCCACTTAAACTCCCAAGGATGATAATTCGCGAGATTGGTTGGGAGTGCATGAGCTGCAATATAAGGGGTCCACTCGGGAAAGGAAAGGTACAACCCACCACTTTTCATCTTTGGAGTAGCGAGGGATATTATTTTACCCGAATGCCGATCAATATCTGCATAAGCGAGATTTATCGTTTCTCATAGTTATGACTGAATAACAAAGAAATTATCCCTGATATACTTCTCGGCAACTATTGGTAAATTCGCAAATTGAGGATCTCTAACATTGTCGGGATATAAAAGATCCTTTCACGGCACCACGAGAGGCGAATTCAAGCATCGGCGGAATACAATCGCCGTTCAATTGATAAATAGCCCTTGAGAATTTCGTGAGCAAGAATCTCATAAAATAATGGCATTTCGGGATTATATAAAAGAATGGGAGCCCTGCGAGGAGTCAATTGACCTAATGAGACTATAATTTTTGATCATCACATTGATGATGTTATGAAAGCATAGATGATTCTTGATGTGGATAGATAAAAGCCAATTTCTTTTGAACATATAAAACTCGACCAAGTGAAGCCGGTAGTTCTTAAAAACATTATTTGGAAGTTCAAATTGGAAGAAGCTCGAGGTTAGGATTGGTTTAAACATGACATCATGTGAAGACTTGGCGAGATTTGAGAGTGTCGCGAAGTATTATAGCATTGTCATCCACTATGTAATTATGAAAAACATTAGGGAGAGAAAGTAAAGAGTGATTGTAATATCTTTAGTTTTGTTCTACATTTGTTTGTAAATCTTTCGAAAACAATTAATAAAACACATCATTGTTCATCTTCCAAGGGATAGATTACGGATTTGAGTAAGGGTGTAGTGTGGGAAATCCTTGACTACCGGGGATATAAAACTTAGTTCTTAAAAACAATTTGGAAGTTCAAATTGCTGCTCCACGAGGTTAGGGATTCTGACATCTAAAGTATTAGGTTACAGAAACAATCAATTCTCGCTTACGGTGACTTCACCATTACTAATTTCTCTTGCTCATACAAATTATGAATCCCAAGTTGTTTTGATTTTCTTTGTACTTATAGGAAGACTACAAAAGGCAAAAGCTCAGACTGATGCTTATTAGTCGGCCTTAGAAATGGTTGATTTTGGCGACACCTTCATTATCAAGGTATGTGTTGTGCAACTTACTGTTTGGGTCTATCTATTTTAGTAAGTATAAATTTGTCGAGAACTTACTGTTTACAAAGGTACCACCATATTCTTGACAAGGAGCAGCTCCCAACATACATGAGCTCTCTGTGAACACTACCACACCCAAGTTATTTGTAAAATCATATAGCTTAGTAGTCAGTATTGATGAGTTTTTCAAAATTAACAAGAAACAGATAAGAAAATGAATGAAATCGCAAATAGTGTGCAGTTCATTTAGACCCACATTTTATTAATAGTGTTCCTTCACGTATCAAAAGGTTATCTAAGAAGTAAGCTTCTGATTTTCTTCCCACCGTTTTAAACTCTTTGCTTTCCATAAAAATATGTCTGACTACACATAATTTGTTGAACCGTTAGTTGATTGGTAAAAACAGCAACTCAAGAACAACAAATTCTAATTAAATCATTAAACCAAATACTAATTAAACCAAAGAAATTAGAAGATGCTGGGGACCGGGGGGGAATTGTTAGGACGTACCACAACAACTAATTCTATTATGGGTTTTCCTGCAATTATACATGGTGAATTTAATGCCACTTGGGTTACTGTGAGAAATTAGAAGAAAATTAGAATATTGTTTAAGTTATAATTCCTTAGTTTATTAGTGTTCTGTTCAATCAAGCTTAGTTACTGCACATCTTCTTATCTCATGTCATGATCAATAATATGCGAAGAAAACAACAATAATAGAGTATTATGATTTAGCCCGCGGCCCCGCACAAGACCAACTAAATATGCTCCCAACTATTGTTGACAGGACAAACTAACACATAAATTTTAATGTGGGCACTATATCTGCCTTTAAATTTTCTCCATAATATGGTCCAACTAATTAAGCACGTTACTGTGACCCGACTAACTGACACACTATAATATGTGGGCATATCTACCTTTAAATTTTCACCACGGCCGGGGCCGTAGGTCCCGGCCTTATTCGGCTACTATGATCAAACTAATTAAACACGCTACTATGACCCGACTAACACACTATAATATGACACCACCAACTAAATATTGGGACCGTTCATCTGCCTTTAAATTTTCTCCACCGCCGGGGCCGTAGGCCCCGGCCCCCTATCCGGTTACTATGGTCCAACTAATTAAACACGCTACTGTGACCCGACTAACTAGCACACTATAATATGACACGACCAACTAAATTTTCTCCCCCCTATCCAGTTACTATGGTCCCAACTTATAAAACACGCTACTGTGACGTAACTAGCACACTATTTATTGGGGCCGTCATCTGCCTTTAAATTTTCTCCACCACCGGGGCCGTAGGTCCCGGCCCCTTATCCGGTTACTATGGTCCAACTAATTAAACACGCTACGGTGACCGTAACTAGCAAACTAAATATTGGGACCTTTTATCTGCCTTTAAATTTTCTCCACTGCCGAGACCATAGGCCCCGGCCCCCTATCCGGCTATTAGGGTCCAAGTAATTAAAAACGCTATTGTGACCCGACTATCTAACGCACTACAATATGATACGACCAAAAAAATATTTGGGACTGTTCTGCTATGACCCGACCAACTAAATATGCTCCTGACTATTATAGATATGACTAATTAACACACTAATTTTAATGTGGGCACTACACCTGCCTTTAAATTTTCTCGACCTTAGGGACCTACGGGGTCCAAGTAATTAAAAATGCTATTGTGACCCGACTAACTAACACACTATAATATAATACGACCAACTAAATGTTTGGGTACTGCACCCGCCTTTAAATTTTCTTCACCGCCTTTAATACTGTCCAACTAAATGACACGACCAACTAAATATTAGGACCGACTAATTAATTATGCTCCAGGCTAATTAAATATGCTCTCGACTATTATAGACAAGACCAACTAACACACTAATTTGAATATGCGCACTACATCTGCCTTTAAATTTTATCCACCGCCGGGGCCGTAGGCCCCGGCCTCTTGCGGCTATTATGATCCAACTAATTAAATACGCTACTGTGACCCGACTAACTAACACACTATAATATGACACAACCAATTAAATATCATGACCGTTCTGCTATGGCCATAGACTGAACTTTGCTTATTGATTCTTTAAGTAAGTCTCCATATTATATTTTTCTACTAAGAAATATAAATCCTAAATGGACGAGAGGTTGAGCGCCGGCCGCAGGCCGGCGTGATACCTAGTATATATATATATATATATTATAAAAAGAAGTGGTGTTTGTCTATCCGGATATATCCGACCATCGATTTCGTCATCCTACGGTCCGAATCGATTGTTGGGGAGGGATATTTTTGAGCGTCCGATCGGGAGGCAAGACAAGAAGACGTTTCGTAATACAACTATGTTTGGTTGTCCCACGGCTATATTCAGTTTTTACACTGGATAATAACTAAGTTTGGAAATAATCAACATTTCCTTACTTCAAAATATTCACGATTCTCTCTTTTGTAACATTCCAAGTTTGAAAAATAGGAACTGAACTACCCTCATAATAAGTTGACTAAGAGCTTCTCCAATGGTGAATGTGAATATTTCATATGTGGCATCACTTTTAAGACATCCTTTGAGTAGAAAATCCTAAATATTAGGAAAAATAAAGTTTCATCTCCAACCCATAAAGTTTTTTATTATTTGTTTACTTATTGGTAGGCATATAATTGGTTAAAATCATTTCCATTTTTATTTTTCATTGACTTTTATTAACAAAAGTGTGATTAGGATGGGAAGACATCCACTAAGTGAATGTCTAAAACTAGAGGTTCACCTAGAGGATGTCTAACTTTTTTTTTTTTGCCACATCATCTTCACATTAATGGGTTGGAGATGATTTTTTATAAATATTGTTGTGAATCCTATGTGGATTATGACTTTTTCCTCCACACACATTCCATTGGAGAGGCTCTAAGGCAATCCATGGATCCGGGCACTAAAGTTCATGCTGGACAGGGGAGATCATTGTTTTTGTCGCGGATCATTCAGTTTCTACACGAGGATCAGTTGGGAGATCATTTAAAATTTAAAAACTAATTTTAAATTAAGTTCACTGATTAATCATGGGCCAGTAATAAGTTAGACAAAAAAAAATACAGCCAAGTTAGTTTTTGTACAGGTGGAGGATGATAATCTCCATAAACTGGTCATGGAAAGAAATAGCGGAAGGTACATACAAATAAAGCTGGATAATGGATTAGATTATGACTTCTCATGAGACTTTGACAACTTAACTCTTTGTGGTAATGAAGCTGCAATAGTTATGATTTCATTAAAAATTTTGGGCACACCGAATAGCTACATGCTTTTTTTCTTTTGGTTGAAACGGTGACACAAGCCACACAACAACCATGAGTAATTGTTACTGGTTGCGTGTCGGTAAACCTGAGAGTAAATTGCCGGTGGTGGATTTTTATTTCCAAAGATGCCACAAATGGCCGCCATGAATATTTTTTGAGATATAATTTCAAGATAAATTTAAAATATTCACGAGAGAATTAATTTTTCTGGGTGATAAAAATTTGCGGAGAAAAATGAGCATTAATATGAGTTATTGTTATTCACTGCTCCAAAAGAATTTAAGAGGCCACATCCTCTTAAATTGACCCGACCCCCCGACTAAATTTGGTCCGACCAACAGCACACAAGACCTATGAAAAGGGGCCACGACCGGGGCTGTAAGCGCCAGCTGATTTGATCCGACCAACAAAATAATGAGATCGGCGGCCTTTAATTATGGGCTCAGTATCTAATATGACCCGACTAACTAAATATACTCCCGACTATTATAGATAGGACCAACTAACATACTAATTTTAATGTGGGCACTACATCTATCTTTAAATTTTCTCGCCCCGGCCCTATCCGGCTACTATGATCCAACTAATTAAACAAGCTACTGTGACCCGACTAACACACTATAATATGACACGACCAACTAAATATTAGGACCGTTCTACTATGACCGAAGACTAAAATTGTAGTTGCAGGAAATCCTACACTACACCCCTCACTAGAATATACACAATAAAGTCATTTCAAGATGAATGATTATGATTTCTATTGATTGAATACTGGAATCTTTACAATATGAAATAGAAATGAATAATAGAATTACAATCACTCTAAAACTTTCTCTCTCCTAAAGACTTGCTTAACAATTCAAAAAGAACTCTCTTCACAATGAGACTTACTCAACCCTTTATATAGGGTAGTACACGAGTGGATGACATGAGCTAAGTTTGTCCTTTATTTTCGGGAATGTCTTGCGAAATATCTCAAGTGTACATGTATCAATTCTCGCGACACTCCTAAATTTCGCTGAGTCTTCACATTTTTCTCATGTTCTGGCTGTCGTCATTCATTGCGTCATTTATTTTACTTCCCTGCGACTCCCTCGCAATGTCGTCATTTATTAATCTCGCGAAGTATTGATGTCGCGATATTCTGATCCTACATCTTGCCAATTCTCATGTCTTCTCTGCGAAGGAGAGAATGTCATGAGAACCAATATTTTGAAATGCCGCAATTGTTCATCTTTATCTCGCAATTGTTCATCTTTATCTGTTTCACTCCCGTACTTTTACACGGAATTTATTACAGATATTTCTTCTTCCACTCTTTTCTTGACACGTCTCTTTCAACCGTTTATTCTTGACCATTCACGTCCCATCTCGCATTAAATGCATTTGTTTTCTCGAGGATTCTTCTCTCTATATATAGTTTTCTCACCCTTCTCTTCTTCTCTTTTATTTTCCCTCTGCAACTTCTCTTCTGCAACTTCTCTTCCTCCGCAATCTGCGTTTCTGCTGATGTAAATCTTCCATTCTTTCTTTCTCTTGATCTTCAATTTTCTAATCATTCCCATACTCTAAAAATGGCTTCACTTGGTCGTATATATAAACCCCTTTTTAATGAAGCTCAAAAGAATTTAAAAGAGAAGGGCTTCATCCTATCAACCATTCCTGATCAAGAATCTTCATCTATACTTTCTGCAAAGTTGTTTTCTGATCATCAGTGTGATGATCAGAAAATCATAATCTCGCTAGGTCAAATTCTCGCAGGCCTTCCCATTCCTCTCTACAATCCCGAGATACCTTTATTCTAAGAAATTCTTGCTCATGAGAAATTCTCGCGAGCTATTTATCAACTAAGTGGTGATTGCATCCGTCTAATGCTTGAATTCGCCAACCGTGGTGCTGGTAAGGGATCTTTATATCCTGATGATGTCAAAGATCCTAGATTCGCGGGTTTAGAAATAGTCGCTGAGAAATATACTGTAGAAAACTTTTTTGAAAATTATGAAGTAATAAATATGAGAAATGATAAATCTCGCTGGGGTGCTCGATTGAAGAGAAAAGATAATATTTCCAGTGATAAGCTTCTTATGCAAGATATTGACTGGCACTCGGGCAAAAATAATGTTCCTCGGTATTCCAAGGATGAGAAGTGGTGGGTTGTTCCTATGTTTTTGAGCGGACCTTATATAGCAGGTTCTCATACACTCCCTGCGAATCTCGCAAACTATCGTCCTTGGGAATTTAAGTGGCCCGAGAAGGCAAAAGAGGTATATTTCCTATTTCAGGTTTGCTTTACGGTATTTCCTTCCTCTTATATTTACTAGGCTTGTAAAATTTTCAGATTACCAAATTAAAAAAGAGTTATAGAAGACGCCCAAAGGCGAGTACTCTGGCGATACTACGATCAATCACGGAAGAAGTAAGAAATACTTTCTTTTGTTATTTTTAACAATATTATTGCCTCTGTTTCTTATCTTCATTCGTGTGCGAAGGTTGGCGTTGAAGAAATTGACATTCCCGAAGCTGCGAAGGTTAAAGGCAAGAATAAAATCACTCTTCGCAAGGATAAATCTTCTGCTCCATCTTCTAAAAAACGGAAGATCCATCCCTCTTCTCGTTCTAGCTCCCAAACCAACGAGAATTCTGACGAAGATGAAAATGAAGTTGATACTTCTTCCACAAAGGAGAATCATTCGGTCGCTTCTGCTATGGCACAATTGTCTAGTGTCTTCTCCGATTCTATGCAAGGATTGGGTGATGATCATTTATCTGCCACTTGCGAAGCTCTCGCCAATATTTGCGATGCTCCCCTGCTAGTGGATAATGATTCTTTTCGCGGAGTTTCCCGAACAATGAATCCCAGTTTCTTGAATGCACTCAGTGCTTTGGTATGCTCATATTTCTCTATTTCTCTGTAACTTCGATTATAAACCTTATCTTAACAATTTCTTTACCTTTCTTTATAGTATGGGAGAGCTTCCTTTGTTGTTGCCTCAGACCTTGAGAAAAGACGCAACAATCTTGAAAAGAAAAATCTTCAACTTAAAGAGAAGATCAAAGAACTAGAAATTGAAGTTGCGACGTCTCGCAAGAAGGATGAAAAAATTCAACAATTGGAAGTTGAGTCTTCTTCCCAGAAAGACAAAATATCTACACTTCAAAGTGCTAATCAGCAACTTTATGGTATAACACCCTCCTTTTTTCTCCATTTATACTTTGTCATTTATTTTTCTTTGCACGACTTATCATTTTCGCAGACATTTATAATCTTTCCGATTGAAGCCATCCTTCTCCATTCATTCCCTGAACCTATGGATGATGATGCTCTTCTCGCTCATCTCAATGAATCTTTAAGTAGTTCTTCAAACAAGATTAATTCTCTCTCATTAAATGAACTTGAACCAAATTTCATCTTCTAGAAATTGAACATAGATCTAGTTTAGGTTTAGCCAACCGATTTAAACGTTTATATCTTGCTCTCGGGAGAATAATAATATTCTAAGGAAGAAAATTAGCAGCCTTATAGATGATAAGGATCGCATTGCTAATCAAGGGGCTCAAGCATTAGCAAAATTCCAAAAAACTCTTCTTGAAGTCCAAATTGAACGAGATGAATCTCTTCGCCAAAATGCCATACTTAATGAGCGAGAAAATCAAATTCGTTCACTTCTTGTCATAAATAATGATGATGAATTCGCTTGGGCTGCGAAGGTTCTAGATAATGCGAGAAATAACTTAGGTGTTAGCGTCGGTCTTCATCCGAGCATAATGCCTTGGTTAAAAAGATTTCGACGAGAGAAGGTTGTTTTACTATTCTTCATTATTTTTCCGCTTCTTTTTTATGAAATTGTTATTAAGCTGCTAACTCATTGTCATTTGTTCGCAGAATCTGAGAAGAGATTTCAAACTAGAATCAAGGAACTTGAATCTGAGAAAGCACAACTTGCAAAGAATTTCTCTCTTCGCAATGACAAATATTCTAAGATGAAGAAGCAACTACAAACTATTGTGGCGAATTTCAATAATGATGTTGTTCGTTTTCGCAACCAAACTATTGAAAAACTTTGCAATGACCACAACATTCCTCTTTCTTCATATTCTTGTCTTCTCGATGAAATTCTGAAAATATGCCTTGCTCGGATGTCTCGATAGTGATGTAAGCGAAGAAGAGGAATCTGATAAAGAATCTGATGAAGAAGAATAAGTTGCTAGATTGTTCCATTTTCCTTTCTCTTCTTGTGATACTTGTACATTTATCCTTCTAACCTTCCATTTTGTAATCTTTTACTCTAAATCTATCATATGAAAATAAATAACAAGTTTTTATTCTAATCATTCCCATACTTGCCTCTGTTATTTATTTTCACATGAGAGAAATCAAGTCGATAATCTTTAAGTAATGATACTTCTTAATTTCGCAACTGTTGTTGCTAATTTTTCACAAATAAATGAAGAAATATAGTCGTATTTACAAGCTTGTTCGCTTACTCAATTTCTTGTGTTATTTTATCATCATTTATGTTGAAATTTATCATTGCGACAAAATCGCAGGACGTCGTTACATTTTCATGTAATGACCCGTTGATCTTGTCTTATCATTGTTTTTGTGTGGTCTTATTTTGCCTTCCTAGTTAAAGGTCTTATTTTTCCACCCCTCATTTTGCATCAATATGACAGGTCTAAATATTCTTGTGAACATAAAATCCCATGACATTGACGTCTTGCGACAAGATCGCAGGACGTCCTTACACTTTCATGTAATGACCCATTGATCTTGTCTTATCATTTCTTTATTATTTTTGCCTCTGCAGGATATTTCATTTGCGACAATATGACAGGCCTAAATGTTCTTGCGAATATATAGCCCCATGACATTGCCGTCTTGTGACACTTATCAGCTCCCTAATGGAGGGTGCCGCCCTTATCATCTCCTGGTTGCCCCTTCAAGGAGGCGTACATCGGCCATACAAGACTAGCTCCTCCCATCCGGTCTTAACAACAACCAGTTGTTTTCGCAGCCTCTTATCCCTTATACCTATAGGGCTTATGGTTACGAGGCTGCACCCTAAGTGGAGTTTTCTTCGGGCCGAGTGCAACATATGCCAAGACTTGCCAAGAATGGCCGAGACACTTCAAATGCCCCAGGCACTCTTGGCTCAACCGTGTACCTCGGCGCCTTGAGCATACACTGACTCCTTGGAAGAGACCCTCGGGCGTCCAACCAGGGTATAACCTTATATATATAGTTGGAAATCCAAGGTATCTCTCCCGGATAGGCTTTCATGGGCCCCAAATCTCCATGACTCAGGTTCCAGGAGCGGTGTAACCTTTTCCCTGAGCCATGTCAAGAGATACCCCCTTATATGACGCACTTTAGGTCTTACATTTGCCTCTTGCGAAATATCATTCGCGAACTAGGGTGTACGCCATAAAGGTTCGTCCCGTTCACTCACTCTTTCATTTTTGTTAATTCATTCAATCATTCATTTTTGGTTTTCTCTTATTATTTTGTTTCGAAGCTATCGCACAATATTGCTTTGTTTATAGTAATCTCATTTCAATTCTTTAATCAAATTTTCATACATTCTTGATGGCGAGATTCTCGCGCATTTCTTCTTCAATTATTGTTTCTTCCTCTTACTCTTGATATGCTTTTGTCATTGATTTTGATAATAATGATTATTCATTTCTTACACTTTTTGCTACTGCTGCTCTCTGCCTCTGCACCATTCAAACTTCTTAATGATTCCTTTCCATCATAATTTTCAACTGTTTTCATGCACTTGCTTCGCAATGTATCTTCACCTCTTGTCTCTATGGTATCTACCATCAACCTTTCTATTCTTTGTTCATCTTTTATATTTTGCTTCCAACCCTTTCTTTTGCGGCTCTTTCCTCACAACTCTCCACATCAATCTCATAGCATTTTTGTCCTTCCATCCAGTCTCCCTTTATAACTCCAACACCGCTAGGATGAGGAAACTTTATACACTGATGATAAGTCGACGATATACCCAGAATTTCGTGCAACCATGGCCTTCCGATTAATGCATTATAATGGGACTCCACATCGACTACACGAACAAAATTTCAGTTGATAATCCTTGCAAAGGTATTCTCATATGAACTTCTCCTTTAGGCTTATTCATTTGTGCCATTGAAACCGTATATTTTATACGTCGAAGGTATCAACTCTTCATCCTTCCCACCCATAGTCTTGTAAGTAGGGTAAAAAGAATGTTTCTTGAGCTCCCGTATCAATTAAGATTTTATTGATCACCCAGAATTTTCTTCTTCATCATCTTCGCCATCTACGGGTTTTGGATTAATTTCCAATTTTACGACCAATGGGCTATCATGCGTCTCTCTGCCTTCAGGAATCTCTTCTGCAGTGAACGAAATAATTTTCATTTGCCATTCATTTAACTGCGATATCTTCGCGATGTTCATCACTTCTCTATTATCAGCATCCTTCGCGAAAACCCTACTGAGAACATTATCATGAAAATCTTCAATTGTTCGGTATGAATGTACAATGGAGTTTCAAAACAAATTTTTAGCTTTCGCTCCAACTTCTATTACGAATGTTTCTTTCCCCTTTGCTGAGTTTGCCCTATGCATTTACGGCGGTGGTGGTAACGGTTGAACCTTCTCTTCACTTTTTAGAAAATGATTCAGCTTTCCTTGGTCAATCATTCGAGGATGATTCTTTTTATATTTGCGAGTCATTTGTTAGGTGTCCTTGAAAGCGATGGTAAGAACAGAACTCGTGACTTCTATCACTTGGTGGTGGCTCATTCCCCATGTTCCATGGTGCAGGTATGTTTTCCATCAAGAGTATAGCTTCCCATATTTTTTCCACACTAGTATTTAGTGGTGGCATTTTGATTTCCTCCCATACTACTCTGTGACTTCGCTGTCCTCCATGATAATTCTGCCTTCGACTTCCATAAGTTTCTTGCGGATGATCAAGTCTTTGAATTTTGTTATTGCCGCCATGGTTGTAATAGTTCCTTTCCCTTTCAAATTCTTCTTGATCACGGCTTCCCATAGCTACTATCTTTGGCTGTCCCTCATCTATTATCCTTTCTTGTTGCCCTTGCGAAGTACTCGCTACTGTGTTTATCAATTTGGGTAATAAACTTGCATTCGCAGCATTTGAATTTGCATTCGCAACTGGGTATGATTCCATCTCATTTTTCCTTTCTTCTAGAGTAATATATTCCTCCTGAAGTTCTCGCAACTCAGTCATTGTAATTGTATTCTTGACTCTAAAAATTTGAATATATAACAAATTGGTCGCGAACATAGCATTTATGAATGATAAAATAAGATATCTTTCATCCACTCGTCCAGCCATTTCGCTACACATTGTCTTCCATCTCACAGTTAAGTGTCTCAAACTTTCACCAGTTCTTTGTTTCATCCCAAATACATCTTCAATTCCTGGTCGCGAGGAGTTGTTACTTATATATGCCCCTAAGAATATAGCTTGTAAATGGTTGAATGACGTGATTGTGTTTCTTGGTAAACTCTCAAACCATTTGGTGCTTCTCTGTTAAACTTGATGCAAAATATTTGCACAATATGGCATCATGATTTTCCCATTGTAACATACATCGCACATACGCTTTGATGTGTTGTATTGTACAAGTTGTTCCATCAAAAATCTTTGGTTAATGCGGGTAAATTGCACTTTGGGGTATTCCTCCTAACTGCACCTCTAGTGTAAAGGGGGTTTTCGCAGCCTCTTCGATGGCCTCATCCAATTGTCTTCTTCCTCCTACCCTTCTATTATTTAACATTCCTCTCATCTCTGCCAACTATCTCAAGATTTGTTCATTTACATCAGGATTCAGATTTATTGGTCTTTTTAGTTCTGCCTCTCTCCTTCTGCGTTCATGTCTACTTTGATTTTCTTGTTCATTATTTTCTTTTCTTCTTTCTCTGCGACTTTCTCCTTCATCTCGTTCATGAATTCGCACACCATTATATCTATCATTTTATCTTCTTGGTTGTCTATCAGTTCTCCTTTGTATTCTTTCATATTCTTCATTGATATTTCCATTGTTGCGATTTTGCTCGCGCCTTCTTTCTCGATTGTCATGATTGTTTTACCGAATTGCTTCCTCCAATTCCCGTTCTTCCATTTCTACTCTTAATCTTTCCCTTTCGCAAGCTAGACGCGTTTGTTCAATATAATGTTTTTCGATGTCATCTTCAATCTCCTTTTATTTCCTCTGTGTTTCTCTCCCATACAGTATTCTTCTTCCTTCTTCCTGATTTTCTCCACCAATTGGATTATTCTGCACTTGACGCTGTCTATTTTCTTGATTTCCGTCATCTTGGCCATTCTGTAGAATTTCAGGGTGTGGAATATAACGATCTTCTACCACTTCTCTTCTCTCGCAACATCCTTCACCGAGATTTGGCTCTCTTTCGAGATCTTCTTCATTAACATTTTCTACAGGTAATGTTCTCCTCATATCTTCTCTAATCGATCCTGATCTTGACCTGGTATTACTTCTCGACCTTCTATTCTGCAACCTCATATTTTCCATTCTTAACTCATGGTTTTGCCTTGTTAAATTTGCACGTTCTTCCGCTTCTAATCGCCTTTCCTCATGTATTGTTTGCCTCAATGCTTCTAATGCTGCAACTTCTTCATTTCTATGAATTGTTTCTCCCATCTCTTCTCGATTTCTCTCCTCTTGTCCATTATTTATCAATTGTTGCACTTCTTCTCTTTCTTCCATAGAATCTGATCTCCATATATGCACACTCACCCTATCATAATCTATTAATCTATTCGGTGCTGGTTGAATTGGTGGTTGAATTTGACCTTCTTCTCTATCTCTTGCGTTTATTCTTGATGGTTCACCTACTTCATTTCTCCTTTCTCCAGCTAATCTCCCGCTTCTTCTTACAATTGTTGGTTGTTCTGATGCATTCCTTCTTCTAGCCATTTCTCAATTTTAGTAAGTTGTTGAAAATTATACGAAATTTCTTTCTTGTTACTCCTGATTCTTTCAATTCACAAGGTTGATCTCTACTCCATCCCTGTTTCTAGCACCATATGTAGTTGCAGGAAATCCTACACTACACCCCTCACTAGAATATACACAATAAAGTCATTTCAAGATGAATGATTATGATTTCTATTGATTGAATACTGGAATCTTTACAATATGAAATAGAAATGAATAATAGAATTACAATCACTCTAAAACTTTCTCTCTCCTAAAGACTTGCTTAACAATTCAAAAAGAACTCTCTTCACAACAGACTTACTCAACCCTTTATATAGGGTAGTACACAGTGGATGACAGCTAAGCTGTCCTTTATTTTCGGGAATGTCTTGCGAAATATCGCAAGTGTACATGTATCAATTCTCGCGACACTCCTAAATTTATTTGAGTCTTCACATTTTTCTCATGTTCTGGCTGTCGTCATTCATTGCGTCATTTATTTTACTTCCCTGCGACTCCCTCGCAATGTCGTCATTTATTAATCTCGCGAAGTATTGATGTCGCGATATTCTGATCCTACAAAAATTGCATGAAAAGATATTGATCGACCGACCAAACAAATGTGTTATAAACAAAATTATAAAAAGGTTGAGCCCCAGCCGTAGGCCGGGGTGATACCTAGTTTATATTATAAAAAGAAGTGATGTCTGTCTATCCAGATATATCCGACCATCGATTTTGCCATCCGGCGGCGGGGATCGATAGTTGGGTGAGGTTTATTTTTGGACGTCGGATGCACTTGGTTTCCTGATGCGGTTACTCTTCCGTTAATAATGTATTTTCCTAATGTGCACTCCGCTTGGTTTTGGTTCAGAAAAATAGATTAGGCAAGCGATTCGTTTTAGATTTGGGAATCTTCTTTCTCTCGGTTTCTTACTTCTGATTTTGGTTATCTGAGAAATCTAGCCGTAGGAATTTATCTTCTTGATTTTGTCGTCATTGTTTTGTTTGATTGATTTTTCGGTAGATGCTTGACTCTTTCGAAACTCTGGAACTCGAAGTTGATCACCACCACCATATCCTTTTTCTAATTCTTGCATTGAATCTCCACTGCCTTCCAGTTTGCATCAACAACAAAGTACCCCTACCAACACAATATGACGAGAATCAATCAAGCCGAACCCCACCACCACCATATCCATCGTCACCATCGACAAAAATTGATCACTGCAAAGAAGAATATATGACAAAGAGGGAAACTATGCAAACCAAAGTATCCATTGATTTCTTTTCCAAACCCTAATTTTGCGCTTAATTCTTTTTCAGATCAATAATTGATTCAGATAATTGCTTAACTTTTTTCTTCAATTCGCTATTTTATTTGATTTTCTTTATGATTTAGGTAATTTGTTTTGCTAGTTTTTATTTTGGTTCTGCGGTGTGTTTGGTTTCTGATTTTATAGTTTCAGTACCTTGCATTTTTGTTTGAATCTCATGATGGGTACTAAACAACTTACGTAAGTGGTCATATGAGTTTCATCCTTCTTATGTAATGTTGATATATCTACTGGATTTAGTCTCATAGAGTATTTCTTGACAGATTATGTACTACTTAGCAATACAGCGATTCGGGATAGAGTTTTCCAGTCAGACACTTCGAGATCGCAAGTTCTCTTAATTACAAAATACATTTTAGCCGGTATATGAATTCAAGGGAGAACTCATCGACCTATGGGTTCGTTGGTGAATTCAAATATCAAACGGGCTAAAGAAGAATTTGCACATGTAGTTTTCTTTGATGTAATGGAGTACGTGTATTAGCTATGGAAGTGCACGATCATTTAAACTCCTTGATATTTTCACATCGTTTTACAAGTTAGTTACGGGACTCATCGATGTCTTCAGTTGTTCTGTTGATGGCAATGTGGTCGTGAAGGTTGAACTCCTAGATACCCAGCAGTTGACATTGGACCAGTAGTTGATAATCTTATTAAACAGGTATGTTGCAATCAAAGCATAAAGATAAGAGCTAAAAGTAATGCAATAGTAGAGAATGGGTCGGGTTAGGAACTTCAATTCGGATTCTTCAAGATTCTAGGAATCATCACTTGATTTTTTCTGTGTGTGTGAGTAGTTTTTCTGTGGAAATTTGTTCTCTATTTTTCAGTATCTCAATTTCGGCGTATTGCTGCGGTTGCCAGTTGCCACTAATGTGTCAGTTGGGAGTATATTGTTAGAAGAATGAAAATGGAAATTTGAATATATTAATGGGGATGCCGAAAGCTGTTAAAACAAATGGGAAATATGACACAGATTGGTATATTGCCATTTGCGGAAGTTAAATGGATACAAAATTAAGAACCATGGGTACAAATAACAATCATTAAAAGGAAAAAACAGTTTTAAATCATGAGTTATCATTTGCAAATTAATCATTTCTGGAATGTAGTCACGATCCTAGATTGCAAAAAGAACACAAGACAACTCTTGATGGTGCTATTTTGTGGGGTGCAAATGGAAGAAAAGCTGGTGCCCTGTTTTATTGGGACCGTGCGTAGGCCATGACAACAATGACCCAACTAACTAAAGCTAACCTAGGCTATTAAATCCTAAACACGGCTAACCTTAGGTTTATCATGAACAATCCCTAATATAATGATATTTATTAATCTAATTTAATTTCCTAAATAAATAGGACTAACCTCGATGACAATATTAATTTCCAGACTAATTTAAGGGTCACGGGCTGTAAGCCTCGGCTTATTTGGTACGACCAACATAACATTGGGGACATAGGCCACTTATTTGGTACGACCAACATAACATTGGGGACATAGGCCACACATAACTTATATATGCTAGCTCTATCTTTGGATTACAACCAAAACACAAAGTCGGGTTGTCTGTCCTGGGAAAGACGACCCTTGATTTAGGTTATCCTGCGGCATGGATCATTAGTTCGTGAGGCGTATATCTATCTGTTCGTTGCGTATACGGCTGGGATTTTATTATTATTGACATCTGGAATTCTGTCGTGGCCCGAAATAAAGCCAATCTAGGCTATTAATCATGAACACTGTTAATCTTAGGTTTGTCGTAACTAAGTTTCCTAATCGGAAACATCTAACCTTAATGCCAAATTTCAATTTTTAAAATAATTTAAGCGGTTTCGGCCGGGGCTATAGGCCCCGACTAATTTGGTTTGGCTGACAAAACATCGAGTTCACAGGCTCCGACTTACTTATTCGCTCAACCTCCAGGTTTAACTAATTTTAATACAGATACTACGTCGGACTTTAAAAAAAAAATCCACGACCGAGGTCGTCAAGCCCCAACTAATTTGACCCGACCAACAAAACACTAGAAACACATGTCATAGCTAAGCATTTTGTTTCTTTGATGGCATTTGCACCGACTAATTTGACCCAACCAACAAAACACGGATTACAGGCACCGGCTGACTTATTGGCTCAATGCCCTCATCTCTTGAATTTCAATCTAATCGCGACTAATTTCCTAATGCATGGTCGGGGCCGTAGGCCCCATATAATTTGACTCAGAATTGTTACAGCCTCAACTCGGACCCGGATGATTTGAGCCAATCAACAAAACATTAAAACCGCATGTCGCATTGGGGCTTTCCTAATGTTTGGATCTGTAATTCACGGCTACTATGCCCCCGCTAATTAAACACGGTATTATACTCAGGATATTTAAGTACTGGTTCTGTGAGTGTCGACTAACTTGCGTGTTGAAAAAAATATTGTTGGAGGATACATACGGCCGACCAGAAAACATAAAAAGTCGATAGAGGTTGAGCCCCGGCCGTAGGCCGGGGTGATACCTAGTATTTTATAATAAAAAGAAGTGTTGTCTGTCTATCCGGATATATCCAACCATCGATTTCGTCGTCTTGCGGCAAGGATCGTGAGTTGGGCGAGGGAATATGTTTTCGTGCGTCGGATCCACTGATTTCCTGATTTTTTACGTTTATATCAAAACACGGCCATTGATTTCGGTTTCCTAATTCAAAAGATCTCCTTGCGAGGGATATTTTCAAGGGTCGGATTCCCTTGGTTTCCTAATACTGCTACACTTATGTTAATATTAAGCTTTCCTAATGATAACAGTAAGAAGATCTATTTGTAGGACAAACGAACCTTAATACCCCGCAGCTTTTCCTACTTCTTTTCTTCTCTCTATTCTCATTCCCATCCTCTCTTTCTTTCGCACGATCAATAATTCTGTTTTTTATTTTGATCATTGATTTGTTTTATTTAATTTTGCAAGTACAATGTTTATTGAAAAAGGTATGGATAAATCCCCTAACTATTTTACGCATTACCTCCTCTTTCACTCTTATTTGTATTGATTTTTTAGCTAAACAATAATTATGAACAGCATACCATGACAACTTCCATGATTTTATTATCTTCAGTCCGTTGTCCAACCTTTTAGGTGATTAATGCTCATGATCTTGCCCCATATCTATTGATCTGTAATAACCGGGACTATTCGTTCATTGCCGTAAATAACCGTATTTCCCAATTAAAAACGAAATTTTGTTTCCTATGTTTCTTAATTAGGTCACTGAAGTGAATCGAGCTGCCTCTTTCCTTTCCCTATTCTCCTTCTCTATGTTTTAATTGCATCATGATCTGATTAACTGTTTTGTTTGTTCCAGATCATCAATATTGGTTCACGAATAGTGATCTTTATCTCGCGAAAGCTGAGGCAGCTTTTGTTGGGAAGGTAAAACTTGGTAGTGTTGTTGTTGTTTGCTTGGACGCCTTGGAGCTAGGAGCTTACCGCAACCAAAGAGGTAATCGATTACTTCAATAGTCATTAATATGTTGGATGTGGTTCGTTCATGTTTTTCTAGGCTCTAGATGATGTCAAGGTCCAACAGGTCAAGGTGGAACTTATAGCCTATATATAAGTTTTTTAGAAGATAAAGATCGGTTGTGGGCATTCTTGAGCTTCTTTTTAACCTGAAATATGGTCCATTTGAACATGCAAACTCAGGTTAAATTGAGATTTCTGATCATAAATCAGTTTCCGTATTCATACCATTGATCCCAATATCCAGCATGTTGACCAAACACTCTTGCCATGAGAATAAAGCATATTGTAGATGTAGGATCAGAATATCGCGACATCAATACTTCGCGAGATTAATAAATGACAGCATTACGAAGGTGTCGCAGGAAAGTAAAATGAATGACGCAATGGATGACGACAGCCAGAACACGAGGAAGATGTGAAAATTTGGCGAAGGTTAAGAGTGTCGCGAGGATGAACACTTATACATTTGCGACACTTCGCGAGTTATTCCCGAAAATAAAGGACAGCTTAGCTGTCATCCACTGTGTACTACCCTATATAAAGGGGTGAGTAAGTCTGTTGTAAGGGGGAGTTCTTTTGAATTGTTAAGCAAGTCATTAGGAGAGAGAAAATTAAGAGTGATTGAAATTTCTTTTGCTCTGTTCTTTCTTCCTCTGTAAACATTTCAAGAAAAATAATCAATAAAATCTATAGTTATTCATCTTCAAATGGATTAATTGAGTAAATTCTAGTGAGGGGTGTAGTGTGGGATTTCCTGTAACTACATATGCGCTAGAAACAGGGACTGAGTAGAAGATCAACCTTGTGAATTGAAAGAATCAGGAGTAACAAGAAAGAAATTTCGAATAATTTTCAACAATTTACTAAAATTGAGAAATGGCTAGAAGAAGGAATGCATCGTAACAACCAACAATTGTAAGGAGAAGCGGGAGATTAGCTGGAGAAAGGAGAAATGAAGTAGGTGAACCATCAAGAATAAATGCAAGAGATAGAGAAGAAGGCCAAATTTAACCACCAATTCAACCAGCACCGAATAGAGTAATAGATTATGATAGGGTGAGTGTGCATACATGGAGATCAAATTCTATGGAAGAAAGAGAAGAAGTGCAACAATTGATAAATAATGGACAAGAGGAGAGAAATCAAGAAGAGATGGGAGAAACAGCTCATAGAAATGAAGAAATCGCACCATTAGAAACGTTGAGGCAAATAATACATGAAGAAAGGAGATTAGAAGCGGAAGAACGCGCAAATTTAACAAGGCAAAACCATGAGTTAAGAATGGAAAATATGAGGTTGCAGAATAGGAGATCGAGAAGTAATACCAGATCAAGATCAGGATCGGTTAGAGATGATATGAGGAGAATATTACCTGTAGAAAATGTTAATGAAGAAAATCTAGAAAGAGAGCCAAATCTCGATGAAAGATTTGCGAAAGAAGGGAAATAGTGTGTATTCCACGTCCCGAGATTTTACTGAGAATGTCCAAAATAACGAAAATCAAGGAAATAGGCGCAGAATGGTCCAATTGATGAAGAAAATCAGGAAGAAGGAAGAAGAATATTGCATGGGAGAGAAATACAGAGGAAACAAAAGGAGATTGAAGATGACATCGAAAAGCATTATATCGAACAAGCGCGTCTAGCTTGCGAAAGAGAAAGATTAAGGGTAGAAATGGAAGAACGGGAATTGGAGGAAGCAATTCGGCAGAACAATCATGACAATCGAGAAAGAAGGCGCGAGCAAAATCGCAACAATGGAAATATCAATGAAGAATATGAAAGAATACAAAGGAGAGTGATAGACAACCAAGAAGAGAAAATGATAGATACAATGGTGTGCGAATTCGTGAACGAGATGAAGGAGAAAGTCGCGAGAGAAAGAAGAGAAGAAAATGCCAAACAAGAAAATCAAGATAGACATGAACGCAAAAGGAGAGAGGCGAGCTAAAAAGACCAATAAATTCGAACCCTGATGTAAATGAACAAATCTTAAGAGAGTTGGCAGAGATGAGAGGAATGTTGAACAATAGAAGAGGAGGAGGAAGAAGGAAATTGGATGAGGCCATCGAAGAGTCTGCGAAAACCCCCTTTACGCTAGAGGTGCAGTTAGGAGGAATACCCCCAAAGTGCAATTTACCCGCATTAACCAGCATTTTTGATGGAACAACTTGTGCAATACAACATATCAAAGCGTATGTGAGATGTATCTTGCAATGGGAAAATCATGATGCCATATTATGCAAATATTTTGCATCAAGTTTAACAGAGAAGCGCTCGAAATGGTTTGAGGGTTTACCAAGAAACACAATCACGTCATTCAATCATTTACAAGCTATATTCTTAGGGGCATATATAAGTAATAACTCCTCGTGACCAGGAATTGAAGATGTATTTGGGCTGAAACAAAGAGTTGGCGAAAGTTTGAGGCACTTAACTGTGAGGTGGAAGACAATGTGTAGCGAAATGGCTGGACGAGTGGATGAAAGATATCTTATTCTATCATTTATAAACGCTATGTTCGCAACCAATTTGTTATATATTCAAGTTTTTAGAGTCAAGAATACAATTACAATGACTGAGTTGCGAGAACTTCAGGAGGAATATATTGCTCTAGAGGAAAGACAAAATGAGATGGAATCATACCCAGTTGCGAATACAAATCCAAATGTTGCGAATGCAAGCTTATTACCCAAATTGATAAATACAGTAGCGAGCATTTCGCAAGGGCAACAAGAAAAGATAATAGATGATGGGCAGCCAAAGATAGTAGCTATGGGAATTCGTGATCAGGAAGAATATGAAAGAGAAAGGAATTATTACAACCGTGGCGGCAATAACAAAATTCAAAGACTTGATCATCCGCAAGAAACTTATGGAAGTCAAAGGCAGAATTATCATGGAGGGCAGCGACGTCACAGAGTAGTATGGGAAGAAATCAAAATGCCACCACTAAATACTAGTGTGGAAAAAATATGGGAAGCTATACTCTTGATGGAAAACATACCTGCGACATGGAACATGGGGAATGAGCCACCACCAAGTGATAGAAGTCACGAGTTCTGTTCTTACCACCGCTTTCATGGACACTTAACAAATGACTCAGCAGAAATATAAAAAGAATCATCCTCGAATGATTGACCAAGGAAAGCCGAGTCATTTTCTAAAAAGTGAAGAGAAGGTTCAGCCATTACTACCACCGCCGAGAAATGCACATGAGAACAAATTCAAGCAAAGGGGAAAGAAACATTCGTAATAGAAGTTGGATCGAAAGCTAAAAATTTGTTTTGCAACTCCATTGTACACTCATACCGAACAATTGAAGATTTTCATGATAATATTCTCGAGTAGGGTTTTCGCGAGGGATGCTTTGATAATAAAGAAGTGATGAACATTGCGAAGACATCGCAGATTAAAAGAATGGCAAATGCAGATTATTTCTTTCACCATGAAGAGATTCTGAAGGTAGAGAAACGCATGATAGCCCATTGGTTGTAAAATTGGAAATTAATCCAAAACCTGTAGATGGCGAAGACGACGAACGAGAGAATTGCTGGGTGATCAATAGAATCTTAATTGATACGGGGAGCTCAGTAAACATTCTTTTCTACCATACATATAAGACTATGGGTGGGAAGGATGAAGAATTGATACCTTCGACGTATAAGATATATGGTTTCAATGGCACAGCGAATAAGCCTAAAGGAGAAGTTCATATGAGAATACCCTTGCAAGGATTATCAACGGAAATTTTATTCTGTGTAGTCGATGTGGAGTCCCCTTATAATGCATTGATCGGAAGGCCATGGTTGCACGAGATTCAGGGCGTAGCGTCGACTTATCATCAGTGCATAAAGTTTCCTCATCCTAGCGGTGTCGGAATTATAAAAGGAGATTGGACGGAAGGACAAAAATGCTATGAGATTGACGTGGAGAGTTGCGAGGAGAGAGCTGCAAAAAGAAAGGGCTGGAAGCAACATACAAAAGATGAACAAAGAAGAGAAAGGTTGATGGTGGATACCATAGATGTAAGAGGAGAAGATACATTGCGAAGCAAGTGCATGAAAACAGTTGAAAATTATTATGGAAAGGAATCGTTAAAAGGTTTGAATGATGGAGAGGCAGAGAGCAGCAGGAGCAAAAAGTGTAAGAAATGAATAATCATCAAAAAGCATATTAAGGGTAAGAGGAAGAAAAAATAATTGAAGAAGAAATACGCGAGAATCTCGCCGTCAAGAATGTATGACAATTTGATTGAAGAATTGAAAAACAAAAATGAATAAAACAATAAAAGATTGTGTGATATCTTCGCAAACAAAATGAATGATTGAATGAATTAACAAAAATGAAAGAGTGAGTGAATGGGACGAACCTTTATGGCGTACACCCTAGTTCGCGAATGATATTTCGCAAGAGGCAAATGTAAGACCTAAAGTGCGTCATATAAGGGGTATCTCTTGACATGGCTCGGGGAAAGGTTACACCGCTCCTGGAACCTGAGTCATGGAGATTTGGGGCCCATGAAAGCCTATCCGGGAGAGATACCTTGGATTTCCAACTATATATATATAAGGTTATACCTGGTTGGACGCCCGAGGGTCTCTTCCAAGGAGTCGATGTATGCTCAAGGCGCCGGGGTACACGGTTGAGCCAAGAGTGCACGGGGCATTTGAAGTGTCTCGGCCATTCTTGGCAAGTCTTGGTATATGTTGCACTCGCCCGAAGAAAACTCCACTTAGGGTGCAGTCTCGTAACCATAAACCATATAGGTATAAGGGATAAGAGGCTGCGAAAACAATCGGTTGTTGTTAAGACCGGATGGGAGGAGCTAGTCTTGTATGGCCGATGTACGCCTCCTTGAAGGGGCAACCAGGGAGAAGATAAGGGCGGCACCCTCCATTAGGGAGCTGATAAGTGTCAAAAGACGCAAATGTCATGAGGCTTTATTTTCGCAAGGAAATTTAGGCTTGTCATATTTGTGCGATGATCCTGTAGAGGAAATAATACTAACGCAAGGATAAGACGAGATCAATGGGTTTTTACATGAAAATGTAAAGACGTCCTGCGATTTCGTCGCGAAGACGGTAATGTCATGGGATTTTACATTCGCAAGAGTATTTAAGCATGTCATATTGTCGCAAATAAAATATCCTGCAGAGGCAAAAATACTTAAGAAATGATAAGACAAGGTCAATGGGTCATTACATGAAAATGTAAAGACGTCCTGCGATTTTGTCGCAACGAGGGGTGGCGAAATAATACCTTTAATTAGGAAGGCAAAATAAGACCACACAAAAAATGATAAGGCAAGATCAATAGATTTCTTCATTTGTGAAGACGTCCTGCGATCTTGTCGCAATGATGAACTTCAACATAAATAAAGATATAGCCATACAAAAAATTGAGGAAGCAAATAAGCTTGCGAAAACGATTATATTTCTTCATAAAGTTACCAACAATAAGGGCAAAATTCGAGAGATTTCATTACTCGAGATAATTGATCAAATCTCTCATTTGAAAATAAATAACGAGAGTGGTATGGGAATGATTAGGATAAAATCTTGTTATTCATTTCCACATGATAGATTTATGTATTCATAATCTTTGGTCGGTTGTATTACAAAGAAGAATTGCTCGATTAATATGCGCAAGTAAAGAAAACAAAGATTGAATTCATATTTAGTAATCCAAGAAATTTACAATGAGGGGTTATAGAAATGGAAGATTAAAAGGGTATATATACGAGATATTACAAGAAGCGAAAGAAGAAAAAGAAGTTATTTCTTTGAGGATTCTTCTTCTTTGTCGATTCTTCAATTCCATCATTCTTTTCGCGATTCTTCTTCTTCGCTAGCTTCACTATCGAGACATCCGAGAAAGGCATATCTTCAGGAATATCATCAAGAAGACAAGGATATGAACTAAGAGGAATACGGTGGTCATTGCAAACTGTTTCAATAGTTTGATTACGAAAACGAACAGCATCGTTATTAAAATTCGCTACTGTAGCTTGCAGTTGTTTCTTCAACTTGGAATACTTGATGTCGCGAAAAGAGAGGTCCTTTGCGAGCTGTTCTTTTTCAGATTCAAGTTCTTCAATCCTTGTCTGAAATCTCTCTCGGCTTTGATAGGGTGTAGAATACGCCCTATTTAATATCTATTGTTTATGCTTTCTTTGCTATTTTTCTTGTAAATTATGTATTTTACGCTTGTTTTGAGTTTTATAGCTACTTTGGAGTCGCACGGAGGAAAGAAGAATAAATGATCCAAATTGAGCAAAAAGGGCAGGATTGTCATTTCACAGGAAAACACTATTGGGAGACGAGCCATGGTTAAAGGGCAACTCTTTCAGAGGAGTATTAAAAGTAGCCAGCTGATGTTAAGGGGTAACTACATGGTTAAGGGGCAGCTTCTTTTTGGATGAGAACTAAAGACAACCAGCTGTGTTAAGGGGCAACCACCTGTGTTATAGGGCACTCAATCTGGGATAACCCTTATCTTATGTAGAAGGGTATCCTTATCAATTCCCCAGATCTCACTACCCAACCCTAAATCGACATATTCATCTCTCTCAATCATTTAGTTTCATTACATTTCTCTGAAAATGAGAAGGAAGAAAATGAGCGTTGTTACTACGATTGAATTGATATTTCTTTGAGAAGATAAATATGAGACCGAGAAATTGAAAGTAAGGGAGATGAATAAGAGCAGATAAGATGTTCATAGATCGTAGCGAGGAAGAAGCAGCGAGACTTGTTGCCGAGAGATTGAGATCGAGAGATTCAATGGAGATGAAGAAGATTTAAGCAGAGATTCAACTCAGCCGTGAGAAGAATAGAAATGGGTTTGAGATTGATGAGTGAACAGAGAAGAAGAAATTGAAATTTGAATTAGGGTTTACTGTGAAAAAGGGGATCTGTGATGATTTGTAGTTGGATAGAGAAGAACAGACGAGAATGGTTGCAATGGATGTATCCGCTGCTGTTAATATCAGGTCGAGAAAGTGCTGCTCAAAGCTCAGAGAAGAGTTAGATAAGTTAGGGAGGAAGAAATTGAAATTTGGGTAATATTAAATTCAATCTCGAATGGTTCTCTGACGCCAGTTCAAGGGAATTAATGGGGTTCTGGTGATGAGTTGAAGATGGGTTTATTTGATTGGCAGTGATAGAATGGGATTATGAAGGTGGACTTTTGAACTGTGAATGAAGCAGGGCTGAAGAACAAAGTGAAGCTAGAAATAGAGGTACGGATCTGTGAATGGAGCGATTGAAGGGGTCCGTGAATTAAGAAGAAGAAGCCGAAATTGTTGTGATGGCCGAGGCGAGATTGATTGATGTTGAGAAGTCGATGATGAAATTGAATGAGTTTCTGTGAATGGGTTGCGGTTAGAGAGAAGACAGAACATGGGTATTGAACAAGGTGATGATGATGTCGATCTAGAAGCTGGGTTGCTCTGAATTTGTTGGTTTGAGTTCGGTGATGGGATTTGCTGGGATCGATCTCAGATGCTGTTGGGTTTTGGCATTGAGTTGAATGAAACCTCACTGCTGCTGTTAAAATCAAGAGGATGGGTTTGTAATTGTGAAAGCAGTGGAGAAATGTTGGGCTTCTGTTGAATCGGGAGCAGAGTGAAGCTGGTGATTTTTGTGGTAGCAGGGAATTACGATGAAGGATCTAAAGCTATTACAGAGCTGGTAGTTGATGCGGATATGTTGATGCTGACTTGAGTAAATACAATTGAAGCGCTGTTGCAAGTTTGGAAGAATGTTAGATGAATGTGTAGGATTCTTAACAGGAGAAGACACTAAAGAGAGGCCTGAACTTGGCCGGGAAGTCCTATAAACAAACAGAACTCGGCCGGACTCTGGCTCTGGCGAGTCAACTCAGACCGGCGATGACCGATCCAGCCGATCCAGCACAGCCGAGTAAGACCAGTAAGATCAGCAAGACTGACTCAGAAGCTGACTCACCATCTGGTTTGACCCGATTGACTAACAGTTGACTGACGGTTTGACCCTTTGACCGTTAGTCCTAACGGTGGACTGACGGAATATTCCGTCGAATATACCATTGACGGAGAAATTTTCAGGTGGCCGGCGGTGACGTTTTCCGGTCGGATTCCGGCCATAATACCAGTTTTCCGGCGAGCCAAAAATTCCAGAATTTTCTATGGACTTCTCTCATGGGTGTGAAGACTTGGACTAGGAATTGGATGGAGAATTGGGCTCAAATTTGGAAAGAGAAGATGGAAGAGTTGAGAAAGGCTTGGATTTGGAAATTGAATTGCTAAAGGAAAAGGATTCTATTCCTTGGAAGATTTGGAGAATATTGAAGCCTATAAATAGAGAAGTTTTCTACATCTTTTACACACATCTCTACACACACAACATTCTCTTTTCTTTATTCTTTGTGTGAACTCCTTAACATGAGTAGCTAATTTAATTATTGATTGAGGATGAATTCCTAGTTCTTAATTTATGTTTTGAGTTTTTGTTTTCAATTCTATCTTGAAGTTTTTCACATGATTATCGTTTGTTTTTACTAATAGGAATGATCTTAATGACATTCATGATTGATTGATAGATTGTTTGGGTGGCCAACTAAATTGATTTGTCGATTTAATCTAAAGCTAGTGAAAGTTAGGGGATAAGTAATCGTTTCTTGACTCTTTACATAAGTAGCAAACACGAGACCTTGCGGAGGGATTCCGTGGAGCAATTGTGTGTGAAAACAACGTTAGCAAGTAGACCTTGATTTAAGAGTCTAACTACTAATATCAACCTAATAAGTTCATAAATCTTAATGCGTTTATTTTAAATTACATCTTGAGTGATCTACTACTAGGTGGTTTGGTAAATAGAATCCGGTAGTCGAGAACTTCCGTGTCCGGTGATACAAGGGATTTAGGGGTTTAGCACTGATCTAGCTGCTTTACCTACGGTTGGTGATAATCTGTGACTAATAACAAGTAGAAAAGAACATAACTTTAATCATTGTTTTGCAACGAAGAAGGATTCCTTGATCTTGTCTCTCTTATTGATTTCAACTTTACCTTTTAATTGCTTTATTTACTTTCTTTTGATTTACATCCCCCCTTTTCGTGACAATTTTTACAACTAGAATCTCTTGCTCCTCGTGGGAACGAACTTTACTACACTATATTACTTGTTAATTAGGTGGAAAAATATTAATTAATTTGTTGTGGTTACGACACGCATCAAATTTTTGGCGCCGTTGCTTGGGAGCAAATGGACGATTTTAGTTGTTTTTATTTTTCTTTTTGCTTTATTCTTGCTTTGTTAGATGCTATATCGTATCTAACTTAGTTTCGAGAATCTTATTTCAAACAGGTTTTCCATGTATGGTGGACAAGAGCAAGCATATTACAACAATCAATACAGTTTTCAACCTCAACATTATGACAACTTCCAACCATCCTTAGGATACAATCAAAACCAATATTTTGGCTATGATCAATTTCCTACAAAATCTTATGGATATTCTCATACATATCAACAACCTTATGACGGGTATGTAAGTGGACAATCACAAGGATGGAAGGATAGTTATGCATCTAATAATTTGTTTTCTAGTAATGTGCAGACAGAGAATTTGGAATATACCCCTCTTCATCGTGTTTTTCCTTCACTTTTTCCAAAAGAGGAGATACAGTCTAGAAACTCTATCAACGGTGGTAAGCGTGTGAACGTTAGGAAACTTGCAAAGAAATTATACAAATTGGAGGATGATGGAGACTCGGAAGAGCTGGTCGTAGAAATTAGTAGGACTATTCATATGGAACTTAAACGACGTCGGGATAAAGGTTATGAAACCGATGAAGATTCTTATTATGGTGAGTCTGAAAATGAAGATGATTGTGTTGAAAAGGATCAACCTTTGGAGACTTTTGAAGACGCTAGTGTAGCTTACTTGAGCCTTGGTCTTAATAATGATCAAGCACCTATTCAAAAGGTAGAGCTTGAAGATGATGCATTTAGTGCTTGGAAAAAATTCCTTAGGGAAAGATATGAGTCCGCGGAAGTGTATGAGCGTTGCAATAATGAGGAAGTTATTCCAACTCCGGATCATAATAACGATCCTTCGCCTATTCAAAAGGAGGAGATTAAGTGTGACTTACCTATTGTTATAAACGGTGTAACACCCGCACAAGAAGATCTTACAATCTATACCGACGAGAATCATTTTAGTGAATGGCCCGATTCCGATGATGAGAATGTTGAAGAGATGATGCTAGAGGATGAAACCACATTGATTGATTTCGTGGAAGACCCAATTGAACTTGCCAATGATTTTAATGATGCCAAGACTTTGGTTAAGGTAGACAATAACGACGAACGGTTGCAAGATTTGATAGAGGACCACGATATACAAGAGGTAAGTAATTCACATGAATTCTCTAAGGATGAAGAGGATTAGTAAAACAAGAGATTGTGCAAGGTTTGTCTAACCCTTTGCATATTGATTCTTCTCCTTTACCTCTTATTGGTTTGAATGTATGTGCTTCGAAAGTATTTTTGGATGATTTTGTTTCTAAATATCCACCATTGGAAACACTTGATGCTAACACT
Organism: Papaver armeniacum; assembly: GCA_023531295.1. Taxonomy (NCBI): domain Eukaryota; kingdom Viridiplantae; phylum Streptophyta; class Magnoliopsida; order Ranunculales; family Papaveraceae; genus Papaver; species Papaver armeniacum. The sequence goes on from JAJJWW010012550.1 coordinate 86,466, forward strand.
ATGCAGGTTTGCCAAGAGGAATACATGGAAGTTCCCAAATTCTATGTTCTTTATACACTGCCGAGTGTGGACAAGAATAAGTGTGGGGGAAATTTCTATCGAGCGATAATGTCACTATTATTTTCTTGTGCTAACAGGTATTATGGGTGGACCCCCAAATTTTCAGATTGTTAGTATATGGCTAATGAATTGTGCAAGAGCTAAGTCGGGCCGTCGACTTTAAAACAAGCGCTTAATGGGAGGCAACCCATAGGTTTTGTATTTCTTATCCTTTTGCTTTTTGTTATTTCTTTTTCTTGTTCCATATCATGTTAAAATTTCCCACCTTGAATTTACTAGGAGGATTCAATTACATTGAGGACAATGTAAGGTTTAAGTGTGGGGAGTGGTTAAGCATGTATTTAAAAAAAAAAAAAAAAAGTTTTACATAAAACCTCCAACTTTTAGAGATTTTAGAGTCACTAGCATACTTCTAGGTATGTTTACATAGAGATTCTGACCGACATAACTGAACTTGGAAGTGATAGAGAACTACGTTCGGATTTCTTGCTTGTTAGAGTGTTAAATAATGGATTTAATCATGTCGGTGATGCAAATTTGGTGCAGGGAGAAATGCATTATTAGAGTTGTTGATCAATCATTAGTGGAGACTACCCGTATTCATATCATGTGAGGCACCGACCAGAAATTTTTCCATCTACTAAAGAGCTTCTTTTGAGTGTGTGTCACCATACGTTAATTCCGGGTAGAATGGTGAGCTACCCAACCTCCCACCAATAGAAGCACTACTCTTTGATCTCTTGAGTGCTAATTTTGTCAATCATAAGGGTGACGTCTATAGATGAAAGCCTCCTTCTTGTAGTTCGATTTGCAGTTAGCACCATTCTCTCTCGCAACAACAACGGATCCATAGAAACACCATCATCATCAACAAGGAGCGACATCAGAATCTACAAGGAAAGTTGGAAAAAGTTCAAGGTTTACAAGCAACGGAATGAGAAAAAGAGCAAGTTTCAAATACAAGTAAAGCAACATACTAAGAGCAGATTTTTACATATATGTTGAGGACTTACAATACAATGAGCATAATTCTATATTCAAGTATGAAGACTTATTCACAAAAGCGAAGAAAATCAAAAGGTGAGAATTTTTGAAGTTTATGATTTCAAGACGATACAAGTTGTGAAGAATCAAGCGGTAAAATACTTCTCCCACGTCCACGGTTTGTTTTTGTATTTTATTTCTCTTGTTGTTTCAAAAAAAAAAAAAAAAAAAAAAAAAATATTGAAAATTCATAAAAAAAGAGAAGATAAAAAAAAAAGAAAGAGAAATTTTTGTTTTGTTTTTATTTATTTAATAAGCCGTGGGAAAGGAAAATCTATAAGGAAGTTTCAAGCGACAAGGATTTAAGGTAAAGGTTACAAATTGTCAAGGATTTATGAAATTCGAGAGTTTATCATCAATAGTTGAAACCGAAGACAAAGACCAAGAAGATCAAGACGAGGAGCGAAGACGTTTCTATTGGATGTCGTGAGAGTGGTGTTATCATAATTGGCGATCGGATGCGAAGGTGAGTAAGTAATCTCATCCTCAATAATAAATGGTTGATTTCCTTTCTTAGAGATCGTCAGAAAAATAGTTTTTCAAAATATTAAAAGATGTGGGTTTTTAAAAATATTTCGGAAGTTGTCCTTCCCACCATTCAACGTGTTGCAGGAATTCTCTCTTCATTCCTACCTGCACACATGTGAGAACCATAAAAAAGCCGTCTTTTTGAGTGCAATTATCATAAAATCCTTTTTGGTGAGGCAGAAGTCGAGGCGAAATGCTTATTGATCGTTTCTCAAACACGCGTTCTCTCATTATGGTGTGGTAATTTCTCACTCAACATTTAAGAATGAGAATATGTTCTTTAGTATTTCTAACTTCTTATTACTAGCATGCAGAAACTCTATGTCCTCATAGCTTTTTGGATGCTTGGGACGCTTGAACGCTTTGAAGTTGTGAGTTTTTAGTTTGATTTGCTCGAGGACTAGCAAAGTCTAAGTGTGGGGGAATTTGATAGGGTGTAGAATACGCCCTATTTAATATCTATTGTTTATGCTTTCTTTGCTATTTTTCTTGTAAATTATGTATTTTACGCTTGTTTTGAGTTTTATAGCTACTTTGGAGTCGCACGGAGGAAAAGAAGAATAAATGATCCAAATTGAGCAAAAAGGGCAGGATTGTCATTTCACAGGAAAACACTATTGGGAGACGAGCCATGGTTAAAGGGCAACTCTTTCAGAGGAGTATTAAAAGTAGCCAGCTGATGTTAAGGGGTAACTACATGGTTAAGGGGCAGCTTCTTTTTGGATGAGAACTAAAGACAACCAGCTGTGTTAAGGGGCAACCACCTGTGTTATAGGGCACTCAATCTGGGATAACCCTTATCTTATGTAGAAGGGTATCCTTATCAATTCCCCAGCTCTCACTACCCAACCCTAAATCGACATATTCATCTCTCTCAATCATTTAGTTTCATTACATTTCTCTGAAAATGAGAAGGAAGAACAGCAGCCGTTGCTACTGATTGAATTGACGCTGCTGAGAAGATAAATATGAGACCGAGAAATTGAAAGTAAGGGAGATGAATAAGAGCAGATAAGATGTTCATAGATCGTAGCGAGGAAGAAGCAGCGAGACTTGTTGCCGAGAGATTGAGATCGAGAGATTCAATGGAGATGAAGAAGATTTCAGCAGAGATTCAACTCAGCCGTGAGAAGAATAGAAATGGGTTTGAGATTGATGAGTGAACAGAGAAGAAGAAATTGAAATTTGAATTAGGGTTTACTGTGAAAAAGGGGATCTGTGATGATTTGTAGTTGGATAGAGAAGAACAGACGAGAATGGTTGCAATGGATGTATCCGCTGCTGTTAATATCAGGTCGAGAAAGTGCTGCTCAAAGCTCAGAGAAGAGTTAGATAAGTTCAGGGAGGAAGAAATTGAAATTTGGGTAATATTAAATTCAATCTCGAATGGTTCTCTGACGCCAGTTCAAGGGAATTAATGGGGTTCTGGTGATGAGTTGAAGATGGGTTTATTTGATTGGCAGTGATAGAATGGGATTATGAAGGTGGACTTTTGAACTGTGAATGAAGCAGGGCTGAAGAACAAAGTGAAGCTAGAAATAGAGGTACGGATCTGTGAATGGAGAAGCAGATTGAAGGGGTCTGTGAATTAAGAAGAAGAAGCTGAAATTGTTGTGATGGCTGAGGCGAGATTCAGTTGATGTTGAGAAGCTGATGATGAAATTGAATGAGTTTCTGTGAATGGGTTGCGGTTAGAGAGAAGACAGAACATGGGTATTGAACAAGGTGATGATGATGTCGATCTAGAAGCTGGGTTGCTCTGAATTTGTTGGTTTGAGTTCGGTGATGGGATTTGCTGGGATCGATCTCAGATGATGTTGGGTTTTGGCATTGAGTTGAATGAAACCTCACTGCTGCTGTTAAAATCAAGAGGATGGGTTTGTAATTGTGAAAGCAGTGGAGAAATGTTGGGCTTGTTGAATCGGGGAGCAGAGTGAAGCGGTGATTTTTGTGGTAGCGAGGAATTACGATGAAGGATCTAAAGCTATTACAGAGCTGGTAGTTGATGCGGATATGTTGATGCTGACTTGAGTAAATACAATTGAAGCGCTGTTGCAAGTTTGGAAGAATGTTAGATGAATGTGTAGGATTCTTAACAGGAGAAGACACTAAAGAGAGGCCTGAACTTGGCCGGGAAGTCCTATAAACAAACAGAACTCGGCCGGACTCTGGCTCTGGCGAGTCAACTCAGACCGGCGATGACCGATCCAGCCGATCCAGCACAGCCGAGTAAGACCAGTAAGATCAGCAAGACTGACTCAGAAGCTGACTCACCATCTGGTTTGACCCGATTGACTAACAGTTGACTGACGGTTTGACCCTTTGACCGTTAGTCCTAACGGTGGACTGACGGAATATTCCGTCGAATATACCATTGACGGAGAAATTTTCAGGTGGCCGGCGGTGACGTTTTCCGGTCGGATTCCGGCCATAATACCAGTTTTCCGGCGAGCCAAAAAATCCAGAATTTTCTATGGACTTCTCTCATGGGTGTGAAGACTTGGACTAGGAATTGGATGGAGAATTGGGCTCAAATTTGGAAACAGAAGATGGAAGAGTTGAGAAAGGCTTGGATTTGGAAATTGAATTGCTAAAGGAAAAGGATTCTATTCCTTGGAAGAGTTGGAGAATATTGAAGCCTATAAATAGAGAAGTTTTCTACATCTTTTACACACATCTCTACACACACAACATTCTCTTTTCTTTATTCTTTGTGTGAACTCCTTAACATGAGTAGCTAATTTAATTATTGATTGAGGATGAATTCCTAGTTCTTAATTTATGTTTTGAGTTTTTGTTTTCAATTCTATCTTGAAGTTTTTCACATTATTATCGTTTGTTTTTACTAATAGGAATGATCTTAATGACATTCATGATTGATTGATAGATTGTTTGGGTGGCCAACTAAATTGATTTGTCGATTTAATCTAAAGCTAGTGAAAGTTAGGGGATAAGTAATCGTTTCTTGACTCTTTACATAAGTAGCAAACACGAGACCTTGCGGAGGGATTCCGTGGAGCAATTGTGTGTGAAAACAACGTTAGCAAGTAGACCTTGATTTAAGAGTCTAACTACTAATATCAACCTAATAAGTTCATAAATCTTAATGCGTTTATTTTAAATTACATCTTGAGTGATCTACTACTAGGTGGTTTGGTAAATAGAATCCGGTAGTCGAGAACTTCCGTGTCCGGTGATACAAGGGATTTAGGGGTTTAGCACTGATCTAGCTGCTTTACCTACGGTTGGTGATAATCTGTGATTAATAACAAGTAGAAAAGAACATAACTTTAATCATTGTTTTGCAACGAAGAAGGATTCCTTGATCTTGTCTCTCTTATTGATTTCAACTTTACCTTTTAATTGCTTTATTTACTTTCTTTTGATTTACATCCCCCCTTTTCGTGACAATTTTTACAACTAGAATCTCTTGCTCCTCGTGGGAACGAACTTTACTACACTATATTACTTGTTAATTAGGTGGAAAAATATTAATTAATTTGTTGTGGTTACGACACGCATCAGGCTTCTGCAAACAAGTGACAATAAGTTAATAGCAATACTACAGAAAAAAGGAGTAATAAAGTAAAAAGGAATAATAAACAACCTTCTCTGTCAGATATCATATCTTTAACCAAGGCAGTATGCTCGGCATGAAGGCTAACATCAACACCTAAGTTATTCCTGGCATTATCTAGAACCTTCGCAACCCAAGCGAATTCATCTTCATTATTTATAACGAGAAGCGAACGAATTTGATCTTCTCGCTCATTAAGTATGGCATTCTGACGAAGAGATTCATCTCGTTCAATTTGTACTTCGAGAAGAGATTTTTGAAATTTTGCTAATGCATGTGCACCTTTATTAGCAATGCGGTCTTTGTCATCTATAAGGCCACTAATTTTCTTCCTTAAAGTTTTGGTTTTATTATGGGATTCAAGATACATTTGTTTAAATCGGTTGGCCAAACCTAAACTAGATCTATGCTCAATCTCTAAGAGACGATATTTGGCTTGAAGTTCATTTAATGGAAAGGAATCAACTTTGTTTGACGAACTACTTAAAGATTCGTTGAGATGAGTGAGAAGAACATCATTATCCATAGGCTCGGGAAATGAATGGAGAAGAATGGCTTCTTCAGAAAGATTATATATGTCTGGGAAAATAATAAATCAGGCAAGGAAAAGCAGATGACGAAATAAAGACGACTTGAAGAGTAAAAATTTTGTACCATAAAGTTGTTGATTTGCACTTTGAAGAGTAGATATTTTATCCTTCTGAGAAGTAGACTCAGCTTCCAACTGTTGAATTTTTTCATCTTTCTTGCGAGACGTCGCAACTTCAGTTTCTAGTTCTTGGATCTTCTCTTTGAGTTGGAGATTTTTCTTTTCAAGGTTGTCGCGTCTTTTCTCGAGATCTGAGGCAACAACAAAGGAAGCTCTCCCAGACTATAAAGGAAAGTAAAGAAATTGTTAAGATAAAGCTTATAATCGAAGTTACAGAGAAGATAAGGAATATGAACATACCAAAGCATTGAGAGCATTTAAGAAACTGGAAGTCAATGTTCGGGAAACTCCGCGAAAAGAATCATTATCCACTAGCAAGGGGGCATCGCAAATTTTAGCGAGAGCTTTGCAAGTAGCAGATAAATGATCATCTCCCAATCCTTGCATAGAATCGGAGAAGACACTAGAAAATTGCGCCATAGCAGAAGTAATCGAGTGATTCTCCTTCGCAGAGGAAGTACCAACCTCATTTTCACCCTCATCAGAGCTCTCGCTGGTTTGAGAACTAGAACGAGAAGAGGGATGGGTTTTCCGTTTCTTAGAAGATGGAGCAGAAGACTTATCCTTGCGAAGAGTGATTTTATTCTTGCCCTTAACCTTCGCAGCTTCGGGAATGTCTATTTCTTCAATAACCTTCGCACACGAATGAAGATAAGAAACAGAGGCAACAATATTGTTAAAAATAACAAAAGAAAATTATTTCTTACTTCATCCGTGATCGATCGGAATATCGCCAGAGTACTCGCCTTTGGACGTCTTTCATAACTCTTTTTCAATTTGGTAATCTGAAGATTTTGCAGATTTAGTAAATATAATAGGAAGGAAATATCGCAAAAGCAAATCTGAAATAGGAAGTATACCTCTTTTGCCTTCTCGGGCCACTTAAATTCCCAAGGATGATAGTCTGCGAGATTCGCAGGGAGTACATGTGAACCTGCGATATAGGGTCCACTCGTAAATAAAGGAACAACCCACCACTTCTCATCTTTGGAGTGCCGAGGAACATTATTTTTGCCCGAGTGCCGTCAATGTCTTGCATGAGCAGCTTATCAAAGCATCAATGTTATCCTTTCTCTTCAATCGAGCACCCCAAATGAGATTTATCATTTCTCATATTTATTACTGCATAATTCGCAAAGAAATTTTCTACGGTATACTTCTCAGCGACTATTTGTAAATTTGTGAATCTAGGATCTTTGACATCATCAGGATATAAAGATCCTTTACCAGCGCCGCGATTGGCGAATTCAAGCATTAGACGGATACAGTCGCCGCTTTATTGATAAATAGCTCGCGAGAATTTCTCATGAGCAAGAATTTCATAGAATAATGGCATCTCAGGATTGTATAGAGGAATGGGAAGGCCTGCGAGGATTTGACCTAGCGAGACTATGATTTTTTGATCATCACATTGATGATCAGAAAATAGTTTTGCAGAAAGTATAGATGAAGATTCTTGATCAGGAATGGTTGATAGAGTAAAGCCCTTTTCTTTTAAATTCTCTTGAGCTTCATCAAAAAGGGGTTTATATGTACGACCAAGTGAAGCCATTATTAGAGTATGGGAATGAATAGAGAATTGAAGATCGAGGGAAAGAAAAAAGAGAAGGTTTACAGTAACAGAAGCGCAAATTGCGGAGGAAGAAGGTTGAAGGAAAGTTGCAGAGGGAAAATAAAAGAGAAGAAGAGAAGGGTGAGAAAACTATATATAGAGAGAAGAATCCTCGAGAAAACAAATACATTTAATGCGAGATGGGACGTGAATGGTCAAGAATAAACGGTTGAAAGAGACGTGTCAAGAAAAGAATGGAAGAAGAAACATCTGTAATAAATTCCGTATAAAAGTACGGGAGTGAAACAGAGATAAAGATAAGCTATTGCGGCGTTTCAAAATATTGGTTCTCATGACATTCTCTCCTTCGCAGAGAAGACATGAGAAGAGGCAAGATGTAGGATCAGAATATCGCGACATCAATACTTCGCGAGATTAATAAATGACAGCATTGCGAAGGTGTCACAGGAAAGTAAAATGAATGACGCAATGGATGACGACAGCCAGAACACGAGGAAGATGTGAAAATCTGGCGAAGGTTAAGAGTGTCGCGAGGATGAACACTTATACATTTGCGACACTTCGCGAGTTATTCCCGAAAATAAAGGATGATTTTAGTCGTCATCCACTGTGTACTACCCTATATAAAGGGGTGAGTAAGTCTGTTGTAAGGGGGAGTTCTTTTGAATTGTTAAGCAAGTCATTAGGAGAGAGAAAATTAAGAGTGATTGTAATTTCTTTTGCTCTGTTCTTTCTTCCTCTGTAAACATTTCAAGAAAAATAATCAATAAAATCTATAGTTATTCATCTTCAAATGGATTAATTGAGTAAATTCTAGTGAGGGGTGTAGTGTGGGATTTCCTGCAACTATAGTAGAGACGCAAGCAGAGACCAAACTCATGTTATATTAGAGCACCATGATATCCCCACATTGAATGACTGTAGTGATATATGTCTTATTATCTTCCACTCCAAGATCAGGCCAATGTTTATTTTTTCTTCTTGAAATGTTTTTGGCCTTCTCTTTTGCTCATATATTCTTTGTTTAAATGGTTCATAAGATGTTTTCCTTGGTTTCTGCACATCAAATATTCAATAAATTTGTGGTATCATATTTAGTCTCATATAATTATAATTTGTGCAGATTTGCATTCTTTCAATTTCAGAGTATGTTTAAGCTAACTAGGGATAGTGAATGGCCAAATTAATTAAAGATGTGGAAACTTGACTTGAAGAACTGAGAAGTTGTTATAGAAGAGAGAGGGTCCATGGGGGGCATCAGTAGTAGCAATAGTAATAATGTCCAGCTATCCAAAAAAAAAATGGCAAGTAGCACAGTTGTGTAAGTTGCATTCCAAAATTTTGGTGGATCAAAGATGTGTAAGTTGACCTAACCTGAGCATTTGAATCCTTTGTTTATATGCGTCTTCTACTGTAGCAGTTTTGTAATTTTCTAAGAATGCACCTTCACACTAATTATCCTTATTACTTCGATAACAACACTCTAAACACTTACGTCAGTATAAACACTCTAGAATAATCTGTTGGCACATTTTGTGTGCTTAGCTGATGCTTATACATTGAATATTATTCCTAATATGAAGTTGAATTAACTCTGGGAAGCATAGATGAGCATGGATAAGTAAGAATAAAGAAGATTCCAAAGTGAAAATCACGTTTACAGTGAATATTATTCCTAATAAAAGCTCATCCCTCAAAATGTGCTGACTACACTATTTGCTCGGCGCAATATATGGTGGCATAGGCTATCACCCTTATAAATAGATATATATTTTCTGAAATATATGGTGGCATAGGATACTCTACTTCGATGAAGTAATTGCCATAAATGGATAAGCACTGCGTACGCAAGATCTTTTTGGACAAGTTGGCTCTTAAAGCTATTAAACTTCTGTTGCTTAATGAAATTGACATAACAGGGTATTGCTTAATGTAACCTTACCATAATAGTAATGTTAAGTGGTATAGCTTTAATTTGACGTTCACTTGAAGTGCGATGCACATTTTTTTACTTACATATTTGCTTATTTGATTACTGCTAGACAATGGACAAATGCTTAGAAAGGATACTGTAAACTAATTATGCAGCATTAACTTTTCTTTAGCAAATGAACCAGTGTAAACGTACTTTAGTTCCTAAACTAAATCTTTTAGCTTAAGCCAAAAGTTGTGGTAAAGAAGTGGGCGGTGCTTGCAGGTGGATATGTGGTTATTTAGGGGTTTGGTTGTAAGACTTGCTCTCATTAATTGTTTATGCTAGCAATCTGATATGCTAAAGAACCAAAGATGTGAAGAACATTTTGGAAGCATATGATCGATGCTGCAATTTTATTTTGCACACTAAATTTCTTCCAAAATTTAGTAGCAGTTTCATTCTTGATTATTGGGGCCATCCGTAGTGGAGGCCCCGGATATAGTCCCCAATTTAAACATGTTATGTCGAATGTTTTAAGTTACAAAACGAACTGCAAGCGTAAAAACAAAGCATACAACAACGATAACTATGACCCGACTAACTAAACATGCTGCGATGATTTGATGAACAAAATATTTGGGCCATCCGTAATGGCCGGGGCCTTAGGCCCGGATACTATGATCCGACCAATAACACATCAGTGACATAAGTCCCGACTTGAACATATTATGTCAAGTTTTTTTTATCATACGGATGAAGTAATCTTCTAAAAGGGTTCATGGCGATCAGTACACTATCAACATAAATTGCCCTGGCTAATTTGACCAAACCAACAAAACACCGGGGCCTTCCTTATGGACTCAACCCCCTATATTTCAAGATAATCACGGCTATTTTTAATGCATGAACCACATTTGACTCTAGATTTGCTAATCCACCGGCTAATTTGACAAGACCAACAAAACATTATGATGCTTAAGGAGCTACGGCGGGGCTGTAAGCCCCGGCTAATTTGACACAACCAACAAAACATTAGGGCATGATTAAGGGGACATGGCCGTAGCTGTAAGCCTTGACTAATTTGACATGACCAAAAAATACTACGGCGTGCCTAAGAGGCCACAGCTGGGGTTTACAACCCCGACGAATTTGACACAACCAAAAAAATACTAGGCCACGGCCAGGGTGTACCATTTTAATTAGTTTTGTTAATGACTAAAATTTTGTGGGAAAATTCTGACCAACCGACCAAACAACAAAAAATATCGAAAAAGGTTGAGCCCCGGCCCAACCTTTTTGTGATAGCTGATAATTATCGTATTGGTTGTCCTAGTTTTGACTAAATTTATGCACATCCTGTTTTGTGTAATTAGTTAGCTAGTTGTTTAAACGATTGTAATAAGACCGATAGTTCTCTAAATCATGTTGTGATGACACTTGCATGCATGAGGTTTTGATTGTGCGTTGCAGACCTTTTTCAATTAATCTTTTGGTGATTATATTTTGTTCACCCGTAATCCTCCACCAGGTCAAGTTGATATTTTTGTTTGAGGATGGGATGTTCCCTTTTGCCCTTAATTATCATATCAAAAGCCAATTTGCACCTTTTGTTATTTGATTTGTCTATTATCAAATTATAACTTCCAGTCAAATGCAAATCTGAATTATCTAGCCCATGCTTAATTAAGAATACTCAAATCATTTTTGGAGAACCATTAAGTGATCTGATAATTCTCACGTTCCTTCGCATCACGGAGGTACCATTTTCACCTATCTGAAAAAATGATTTATATTGTTATGGTATTATTGGGACATACATGTATCTTCTGTCTTAACTATGTACTCCATTGACAGGAAGCTAATGGAAAAAAAAACGATGGCTTTGCTACTTGCGTAAGATAAACAGACACCCACCCAATGAACCATATTCCAGGTAGGATCCATAAATGAAGTTTATTGGTCCCATAAATGAAGTTTTTTTATCCTCTAGGTATCGAAGAAGGAGATTATATGAAAATTGTATACATGTTGAGCTGAAGACTTTTTTTTAAACATTTTGTACGATGTGTCCCGGAGCTGAAGAAATTAGAATTGCGAGTTATTGCACAAAAACCTGTTCTGGGGCTGGGAGCCTTTTCACCTAGGTCCTTTTGTTTTGACTTCAGTTTGTATTGCTCTGGTATACACCATAATAAGGCTAACAAATAGTGTTGGTAGTAGTACAGTCTAGATCAGGTGCTTTTAGTTCAACCATGTATTTAGCTTTTGTGCATTAACCTTATATTCCAGCAACATGTTTGGGTTAGCTTTAATCTTTTGTGTAAGTAAACTTCAAAAGTATCATTCGTGTATTTTTGTTCGTTTTCTCCTTTGCAATTTATTACAGACATAATATGCGAAAGATTATGAAAGAAGATATAGAGAAAACTATGATAGCATAATTTCCCCCCCTATGTCCACAAACTTAACTTGTTATAGCCGTCCTGGTTCCTTGCAAGACCAACCTAGTAAGCCAGAATGATGAAAAAAATCATCAAATATCATTCATATCCTGCCATTCTGTATTCTTCTTAAGCTCTGACGTCTCTCTTTCTCTTTTTGTAGTTGACGGCTAACATAGCAGCAGACTACCAATAAACTCCCGTCAATTCCACCATCATCAATCAATCACCAACATTACCAATTTCTGATCATCAATGGTTATCGAGCTTAATAACACACTATTTCAAACACATCCCAAGTCCTATAACACCATCTATTGGTGTTTCATCTCATGACTTATAAGATTGTTATTAAATGGTTGATAATGGTTGATGCCTAATTGGTTGAAAGTCAGTTTTGAATTATCTTCTCACTGCCTCAACACCAACTACGCAACAACGCTCCCTCTAACATTAAAAAAATAAAAAATCACCCTTACTACTTGAATCTTTCTATCGTATATCTCATGCCAATACCATAAACCATTCTTTTTTTTCTTTTTCTTTTTTTGGAATATGGCGTCTGATGTAAGGCTAACTATTAAGGGAACTATTAATAAGGCCCGTGATCAGAGTCAGGCTAGCATTGGTCGAGAATTAGGGTTAGGATTAGTAGTCCGATAATTAGCCATGATTAGGAGTCGGTCGGGCAGAGCTAATGTTGGTTATAATGGGCCGAGACATGATCTTAGCCGTCCAACATCCAGAAGATCCTCACCGTCCTTTGTCCATCATAGACACCACCTCTCCTTAGAACATTGATATATATATTTTCTTTTGATTATACGGTAGAATTTGCACCTAGAGATGAGTTTTTTTTTTTTTTTTGAAGCATGAATTTATTAAACTACTAAGATATTGTTACACTAGGGTATATAATACCCCAAGATTCATCAAATACAATCTGAATGGTAAGCCAAGAATCAGCAACAACATGATATTGGAGCGGTAGAACAGTCTTCGAATTAGAATTGCATCGGGGGCGGATGTTGGAGTCGAAGGTCGAGAGGCCTTCGGTCAATGCTTTCCACAAGAAAAGCTGTACTTTTGCTGGAGACGAAAGCGTCCACAGGAGTTTTGTTGGTGGTAGAGGTGTTCGACGCAATCGACTAAAGTTGCTAGTCTGGCCTTGATATCTTGATGTTGCGGCGAACTGCTTGATTGATATATGTATACTTCTTCGTTTTTCGGCTTCCATAACTTTGAGATTGAGTCCTTAGTTTTGATTGAGTCTTGTAGTAAAGTTCAATATCTGGCCTTGAAAGGTAAGGCTAAAAGTGCTAATACATTCCTACCAAGGTTACAAAAGACTGAAATAAAGATAAACTATGAAATACAGACCTTACAAATGACTTGAAATAAAGATAAACTATGAAATACGGACTTAACTAGATAGAACTAGGTAAAGAAAACTAGAAATTCAAATACAGATTGCTTGAAAAGTAAGAAATTAAAAACACTTGAAAAACTTGAAAAGTAACTAAGTCGAGTTCACCGGCCCATTAGTATGTCAATTAGGATATTGCTTGCTACTGAAGTATGTGGGTTTAATTGAAGCTGGGAAATTTTTATGTTTTCAGAACCCATGGAATCCAATCTAAGGAGAATAAGTAATATGCTGCTAGCTGTTGTGATTCTATCACCTTTATCAAGACAATAGTTGATTTTAGTAATCTAATGGCAAACCAAGGTGATAAAGTAGTGATTACGGCTTGCTTGTGGTTGCACCACCAATGTACCAAGGATGGAAAATAGCAAAACTTGATACGAAGGTGAAATGAAAGATGAAGATAAACTGCCAATCCATCTTAATTTGGGTATTGAATATCCTTGGATGGGTACCACAAATTTTGGCGCAGACGAGAGATAGTGTCGAAGAAAGCGACTGACTAAGCTATTTTCTTTCAATGTTCAGGCCAAAGCTCAAAAACAAGTATCTTAAATTAGACTAAACTAAAACCAACACTCTTGATCAAATAAAAACCAATTCAAGGGTAAAACAGGGAAAGGAAAACATGAATCCTAGCAAAGAAACCAGCAATAACTACCTCAAGAACTACACAGACACTGCAAAATGCAACACATGGACAAATAACACTAACAAGGCATGGGAAATAAACAAAACGAACAATAAACCACCAACAAAACTAAACATAACTGCGAACTAAAACTATACTGGTGGTACAATAAACCACCAACAAAACTAAACATAACTGCGAACTAAAACTATACTGGTGGTTTACGAGAAAAGCCTTCATTTTAAAACAAACACAACAATAAAAAACCAAATACAGTTGTCTATTATTTTATTTTTTTTGGAAAACCAAATACAGGGGTTCTTCACTAGCCAATAACTGGCTATGAACCAACACAGGATTCAGATGCACAAAAAATAAAGGAAGCAGACATCACCCAAGGCAATAAGAGGAATGACAAATCAAAAGCAAAAGGGTTTTATAGATCTAGGTTTAGAGGATTTAGATAATTAGTTTTTGTATTTTCTCTGAATTGGACATAGCAGTCAAAGGGTTCTCTGTATTTTATAGGCCTAGAGATGAGTTGCACGACGACAACTTTAGAGATGGGTCCGGGGATTGTTTGATTAGTTTACACTTGAACTTGTCTCTGAAGCAACTATTTGGAACCTTCGCAGGAAACTTAGTTGGAAAGGTAAATGTTTAGCCATTTACACCAAGGACTGCTTGAAAAGACCTGGAGAGACGGAAAGACATCACCCCCCATTCCCCCAAACAGCCCACTTGCAACTTTTTTATTGGAATACAACTCGGAAATTTGGAATCCATACTTAACCTTCTTCGTTGTCTAGTTGTTTTTTGCTTTTATCCAACTAACGCGTAATCCTCTCCCTCCTATGTTAGTTGCGAATATGCAAAGCAAAAATAAGATGTTCAGTACGATTACATTTTAATTGGTTTTTAACTTATGTGAAGTATTTGCATGAAATCCTTCAGCAGAAATGATCTAATCAAAGCTACCCTCAGGCGACACGATATATTTTTACACCCTGAAAACTTTTGTTTGATTTTGTATTTGCTCAATATAGATATGGACTTCGATGGATATGTGAATTAAATGGAAAACAAGAATTGAAGTCAATTAATTTCTTTTCTTTTCATTCCTTTTTCCACTCCAAGTCAAATATTTAGCTTAAATTCTAGGTTGTCACTAGGGCCAATGCTGCCGAAAGGTGGAGGATTTGGCTCTAATGGGTCCTAAAAATATTTTGTTCAAAATTACTAAAAACCAGATTAATCCAACCAAAAATTAGAATTTTCAAATAAAAAAATTGAAAATGAGAGGAAAAAACTAAAGCAGCCAAAGAATGACCAGCAAGGGATAGTAGATAAAGAAATAACTCCACACCTCCATTACTCACAGCAAAAGAAAAGTATATATCTTCAAACCTATTCCTTCTTTGTTCATCACTACTTCTTATCTTCTCTAGGCAAAAATATTCAGGTATACAGTTAATGTCTTGCTTGAAATTTGGGAAGCAGTTGATGCCAACAGCAAAGGTTTGGAAAAAATTCACCTCAGCACTACAGAAGAAATTACATAAACTCAAGAAATCTAAAGCTATAAGGAAGACAAGAAAAGAAACATTTCGCTCGGTTATTCGTCGAAATCAATCAAAATCATCTGGTCTTCGAATTAAAAGACAGATAAATCATCACCGGCAACAATATCAACACAATTATGCACCTGTTTTCATAGATGAGCTATTTAGGGAACAATTAACATTTCAACCTAAAGTACCTGTCACAAATAAAATGGGCGAGACGATCGAGAAAAGTTCGTTTGTCGGAGGATCCAGATCAACAGTAACAAAGCCAACTGCAGCAGCAACTGCATCAACAGTTTCAAATGTAACCAAGGTAGAGATCAAGCTCTTTGATCGGTTGGTCGTAGTGGAGACATGCAGCGAAGATGAAAAAGGGACAACAAGTTCGGAAAATAGTATTGTTTCTCCTGTGCCGTCGCAGCTGCATAGCGTATATGGAGCCGATGCTCTAAAAAGTCCTGACAAAGAAAAGGTTTCCACCAGTGTATCACCGTTGCATAAGTTACCTAGAAGGGATGTTTTCACACACTCTAGTAAAGAGAAGAAGGCTTCTACTTCCTCTGTATCAGGGGTGCATCACTTGCACAAGGCTGTTTTAACAAACTCTACCAAGGAAAAAGTCCCCAATCCTGTGCCACTATTACATCACTTGCGTGAAGTGGAAGCCTTATCCACCTCTACCAAAGAGAAGATCACCTCTCATGTATCACCATTGCCTCCATTGCGTGGAGCAGATGCTCTAACTATCTCTTCCACAGAGAAGAACCGTGCATCTTTTGCTGTATCACCACTACATCATCGTGGAGTAGACGAAAGAGCAGAGGAATTCATTGCTAAGTTCAAGCAAGAGATGAGACTCCAGAGGTAGAATCCGGAGGTGCTTAATTTTAAGATCACGTACTATATGTAGGTACCTTTCCCTGTTGGTATCTTTTCAGAGTCGATCAACAAATTATTTAGGGATCCGAAGATGGATTAGTGATTCTTTATGTACTAGTTCATGTTGTATAAAAGATCTGGATTTGATTGGTGTGTGACGTGATTAAAAAGGAAATCAACTTACTCGTGGTCAATCAAATTTCGCTAGAGTTTTGTTTCCGGAGCTAACCAAACAGTGAATACTGTCCTTTAGCTAACCCTCCACCATCACTTCGTCTCTTCACCAAGTTCGATGTATTACCAAAGACTGACTACACGAAGCTGTTTTTCATCCATGGAGCAACTAGCTTAGGAGCAGAACTAAGAAGTATGAACTACCAATTCTGGTATTTAAATCAACATACGTCAATTATAAAACAAAGCATACCATTATCAAAAGATTGTTGGAACTTTTTATGATGGTTTGCCTACATAAAAACCGCCTTAACCTGGTCATTTGTGATCCAACTTCCAACTCACCGGAAAACAAACATATGTACACGTACAAAATAATTTCAAGCGGAACAGTCATTGGTCTCAATAGATCACACAGAACATATTAAACATACTGAGCCGACAAATTAAACAGTTTTCGTAACCAAAGGAAATGTTCACTAGTTCAGAAAATCCTTCATTGGATCGTCATGATGGGTCCTCTTCATCCTATATGCCTCCATATCCTCAGCAGTGACCTTCGAGAAATACCAAATACAGTGAGAAACTCAGTAGGAGAACACCAGAGCTAACCATGTTTTGATAGATAGCCGTTGTGAAGATGGACATACTAGAAAAGATAAACTAAAAGTATATACCTCATCATTCCATTTAACATTATACTTCCGCTTTCTTTCATCCCGCTCTTCCCTCTTCCTTTCATCCTCCTATTCATAGTTAAAATTAGTATTGTCAGCAATTACAGCTTATAAAAATGGCTCGAATGTAAAAATCCAAAGTTTCAGCAACTATTGACAAAAACATGATTTTTTTTTAGCACTTGCAAAACCAACAAGTCTTCTCAAGCGAAAAATAAATAAAAAGAGCAAACGATCGAGTCCAGTTGGACTTCAGAAGTCCAGAACCCACATTGAATTCAAACATGAACATGTTTACTCCAACCTTTTGGCATTTACATTTCAGTACAAGAACTAAACTACAAGTTTGAAAGCCGTTGTCCCTTGATATCGTCCAAGCAGGTTGTCATCAAACTAAATCAATAATGTCATACAAAAGTCAAGAGAGCAAAAGACGAGGGATATTACCTTCCTGAGGGCTTCGTTCAGCCGTTTTGGATCAAGAACCTGGTCCTCTGGTACATCAGTTCCCCAAGGAGCAAGCTTCTTCTCCTCTGCTACTACAGGTACTTCTGTATGACACAATACATGTTTCGGCAATGAGAACACCATTACAGAGGGAAGACTTGACTGCAAACAATAAAAGACCCAACTATTCACCTTCAGTAGCCTCCTTGCGAGCAATATTGGCTTTCATATGATCAATTGCCTCTTCAGCCGCCTCAATTCCTGCAATTCCTAAGCAGTAACTGTTCCTAATCAACTGTTTGCAGCACTTGTAACCCCACTGGTGATCTTTCCACCACGAACCCCAAACTGTCGAATGGTTATTTGGGTAGATGTCTTCTTCATACTTGCTCCTTGGAATGGCCATCTCCTGTGAACATCAAAATATTAGCAATCTCAGAGAGATGATTTTTTTGCATAAAAAACAATTAGCCGTGATTCCGTTTGGCTGTTGAAATTCAAGGGATAAAACACAAACACAAAATAAGATACGTAAATCTCATGATATTTATTGCATTGTAACAAGGTGAATCTGTTTGCCTGCACAAGTGCATACTGGGCACAGATGCTGCAGCACTGAAGGTAAGTTTAGGAGAAATGGATGCATGCAAAGATTCAAAACGAACAACCATTTCCTCATGACACATTCTGCTTATGTTGAAGCTGAATAACTGATAATAATTTGACTGAACTTCATATATATTCTGCTCTGAATATCCATATCTGCATAAATAGGCTGGCTCACACTCAATCAACTGATCATGAAACCTCAGAAACTATAGGAAACAGTACTCTGACCCTTCTAGCTAGCTTGAAAGTGCCAAATCCAACCAGAGAAGAAAAAAGCATAAGCATGCAACTCCGAGTATCTAATAAAACAGTAGTAATTCCAAAAGATCTTACCTGGCCCTTGATGATTCTACCAGCACGATCATACTCGACCTGACTCTCACTTTGTCCAAGGAGAAGCTCTCTGGGAACGTCCTCATCAGTTGCTGCATTACCGTACTTCTCCATGATGGTATCTTTTGTTTTCGTCTTCAACTTATCCTTGCTAATCATAAAATTTTTATACAGAAATTCAGCTTGGGAAGGAGCAGCCTGCATGTGCATATCTTGCCCCTTCTCGGAAGCCTCCCAAGCATGCACCGTGAGCTGCTTGAACTCTGATGCTTGGCCACTGGTCCTGTACTGGTTATCACCCTGAAAATTCAGCAAAGGTGGATAGATCAGTATACATAGAGTAATTTAAACTTTTTAAGTAACTTTTGGGCACAAAATGCAAAATGGCACATCTAAAAACTGTGAAGCTTAACAAACAACTCACCCCATAGAACTTCTCATTAGGATCAGTGTCTGGATTAGGATCCTCACGCATAGAACGAGTTTTGGGATCATAGTGAGAGGAATTGACGTCTAGATTCAAAAGGTACTTCGCTGTATCCTCCCGAATACGCAAGTTCCTGAAATTCAATTTCTCAATTGTAACTTCTGGGGTAGATGTTAGCTATAGGAAAACAACATCCTAAAACAAATTGAATACTATTTGATGCTAATGGAGAGCGAAGAAAAAAGAGAGCACCTACCTATTAGAAAGACAATACTGAGCAAATAACTCTAAAAACAGGTATTTAACTGCTTACCGGACGGTTCCTGTGCTTCCACCACCTGTGGTTCTCACACGTTTCTCCACCTTAGCAAAATCCATTTGTTTGCTCTCATCAACCTTAGCTTCATCTACTCTCAGATCATCTTCATCCTCATCACTCACTTCGGCCACTGCCGCAGCCTCATCATTTTGGTTATTGCTTTTCTCCTCTAATTTCTTCAGTTGCTGCTCTTTTAGGTGGTTTCTTCTGGCATCATCTCTAGCCTCGTATCTGTCCACGACGCGAGCATATGTTGAGGTATCATATCCATTCCATCGGTCTCTCTTGCCATCATAATCCAATTCAAACGTCTCAATCTTTTCATCAGGCGCAATGTACATGTTTGTATGTATTGCTCCCTTCTTCCGAGGCCTTTCCATGCATGACTTGGCATCATGTGTCATAGCCCCACAACTGCAGCAAGAGAGGAAGGGTTACATACAAAGAATGACATTTTATTACTGTACTTTAGAAACATAAAGTAACTAAACCTTGATAGTATGCCAAGTCCTAAATGCCAACCAATGTATCTACATAAATTATGTGCTTTCTTTTTTTCCCAGTTTGACAGAACTTGTTCTTGTACATATTGTCAGGGCCCAGTGAGCAATCCCTTGTATATAATGGTGTGGGTTAGTAAATCTAAGACATACTAGGCAATTACAAGTTTACAACTTTATAGGTTAAAATGTAACTCATAATGCCCAACTCAATTTACTAATGACTCAAATGTATAGAGGTTGTATCTCTCAACAATTTACAACACCAAAATAGTAACTAGAAAACGAGAGAAAAGTAAATGACACTCACTTTTGGCAAGCGCCTTTCCTGTACTTGTCGGCCTGAAATATCTTTGCACCCCTTTCATACCATTTATCGGTGTAATTCGGATCTTGTTTCCATTTCCTTTGATGTTTCAAACTCTAATAGCAAAAGATATTTTAATCAGAATACATATGTTGCTCATAGAGTGAAAGCAATCATTGAACACAAAATAAAACTTACCGGTCTCTCAGCATTGAGATACCAAGGTGCAGATGACATATACTGCGGAATATGAGGATTGATTTCTTTTCCATCTTCATCAACCTCAGCAGGTGCAAGACCAGCTTTACGAGCTTCTTCTAATTCTAACTGTTTCCGATGATCCTCCCTGGACTTAAAAGCCACTGCAGCCGCAAAATTATAAAGTGAGAACATAGCTAAGCTCAATAAAAGTGTATAACAAGCAAATAAATGACACAACCCACGCAGAGGCTAACAGGTCAATAAAGGAAAACTTCCATACCTTGGTTGATACATGGAATTTCAATTCGTGACCACACATACTCAAGGAATAACCATAAATAATGTTAACTAAGAATTCTAACATTTAAACTTGATGAGCATAGGACTGATTTCTAACAAACCCAAATCCCACGGCCTGTGTTGCCTTAGGCAAAAAAACGTTAAATAGACAAACTAACCACTAAATGAAGCAAAAGAACTAACCAGAAGCCAAAAGACTCTAAAGCCGAGTGCATATTGACTATCGATACAGATCATGTGATAATCAATATAGCATAAAAAGAATCCATTCAAATGAATAAGCTCCCCAAGAATACAAACCAAACTAACGTAACCTGAAATTGATCAAATTAAATAAATGGACAAGGAAACTTACTCGATGCAGTTGCCATAATTGGGTGGAGGAGATTGGATACCTTCTACCTCAACACCTGTAACAAACAAGTTGTCGTTATTAATAATAAAATTGAACACGACAATGATATTTTGCTCCTCGGAAACCCTAAATCGATTCAAAATCCCTAAACACCGCAACAAATCCGAAAACACCTAGTCCAAACCAGAGATGACCTAACCAAGATGGATACAAATTGTAAAACTGCCCAATTGAAAATCTGGACTTTAGACACCAAAAGCAACAGAAATTTCCTGACATAAATCCCCAAAATTTACGATTTGCCCCAATTTTTTAACAACCTGTTTGAAATAGCTCAATGAAAATATACCCAAAATCAAATCCTATACCATTCCAACGAAACCCTAATAAATTACCTTTTGACAGTATACCGAATGTTTTGTGGTTCTTACGCTGGTTTGAAGGAGGTGTAATGAGGGATTTAAGCCACGAAGAGAAAGGAAGAATAGGGCGTCCGGCTGGCGTAAATTGGTGATGGGTGAAAGTGATTAAATTTTGATGTAAATAGGACCAGATAGCAATGATGTCGTAAGAACTTACCCGTCGGATGTTTATTTTAACGTTACGTGTAACAAATATAAAGGGTGAAATCATCCGACCGCCACAAATGATAATTATTTATTTAAGGAGGGATCCTAGTTAACATTTCGGGATTCGGGAAATATACGGAACGGTAAACGTACGTGTATTATTTGGATTCTTAGAAGTCAAGTTAGGTTAAAAATTCGGTCCATGATACGTGATTCAGCAGTATTACGAAACGGGATACATACATGTATAATTCGTTTTAGAGATATGAATCCGTTAACGAATATTCGACATATATATATATATATAATAAAATAATAGGTATTTATAATCCTAAAAAGACTAATAGTATATATATATATATAGTTATATATATATATATATATATATATAGTTATAGTTATACGAGAAAAAATAACATTTTAACATTAGGGCTTATATGGTATACAAAAGAATTCTATTGTTTAAAGTCCTAAGTATAAGCATTTTTAGACAAAAATTGACTTGTGGAAGAGTGGTTAGACTAGTACTCTAGGTTGTTAGAGGTCTCGCTCGGGTTCAATACTCTGAAATAAGCTTAAAACACATGAACAAACCTTTACACACGAGTCAGCGAGCCGTTTAAACAAGCTCAAAACACATAAACAAACCTTTACACACGAGTCAGCGAGCCCTTATATCAAGAGTCAGCAAATTGAAGTCAGCGATGACTCATCGAATCCAATGGCCGGATTATACACGAATTCGAATTATTCGCACATTATCCGGAGCTTCCAGAAAGTTCACGTATTGGGTTTGTAGTTCCAACCGGACGCGTATAATTCGATTCTCGTATCGGTTCGGAATAATTCGCGAATTGCTAATTAGAGGAGGGGTGGAAATATATAATTGATTAGACTACCTTATTTTTTGATGCAAAAAGATAAAGTTTTATTGATTGTTAACGAATGTTACTGGATTCTTATCAGTGTATTATGCTGAAGTAATAAATCCTGGTGGATTTGAAATCTAGTCTTTAGAAACTTTATCTTAGGTACTCGGCTAACTTATTTGTGGCTTATTAAAACGTCTATTTAAATACTTGCAACTCCGTAGAGGGTGGTTGCGTAAAAATTTAATAATGTCTAAGATAAGTTCTTGATTCTCCCAGCAAACTTTGTGGTGGGCTCCATTGGCTGCCTCTGCTACTATTTGAGCATCCAACTCGAAGCATATTTGTTGTAGACCATGTTCTTCCGCCCATTTCATAGCATGTCACGGCCCCTATACCTCTGCGTGTCTACATTTATATGTCTATGCGTATAGACGCTTCATCCCCGTTCAAAGTCACCTGCAAAATTTGTTAAGATTAGACCCAGTCCAGAATGATTAACCGAATGAATTTTTTTAAAGGATGCATTGCAGCAAATACTAAATCCAAGAAAGTTAAGGGGTTGCCAGTTTGTCTGACACACTTGGTTCAGACTAGGGTGCACAGTTGTATTGTGAGATCTCTGCATTTCTTTGCCTGTCATAGTATAAGGGTATTGTATTCGTCTTATCGTCTCAACATGATTTGGTTTTCCCTCAAAGACACAGTTGCATCTTGTTTTCCACATCTCCATTATCCAATCATCATCTAATGTATTGAAGTCATTGTCAAACGAGATCATTATCCATTTTTTTAGAGAGGTGTCAGCTGCTACCATGCTTCTTGTTTCCCCAGGTACAGATCTCCACATAAATCTAGCAAAGAGCATTACCATAATAAATGTTTGGTAGTCTCAACTACTTGATGACACATATTACATTTTTCTCCCCCGTAGTGCATAAGTCTTGACATTCTTTCACTCGATGGCACAATATCATTGACACATTTCCACAAAAAGAGCTTAACTCTTGCGAGTGTGTTTAAACCCCATAAAAATTTCCATAATTTCGCCATCTCTGCATAATAATTGCTATGACTATTATGTTTTATGTCGACGAGTCTGTGATAAGCAGACTTAACACTAAATTGTCCATTCCGAGTGAGGGTCCAAGTGAATTTGTCTGGAGAAGTAGCTGGTATTCTCATACTCAATATTTTGGTTGTATTTTCAGCTGAAAAAAATTGATGAATCACCTCTTGTTTCCATGACTAAGTATCTTAATCGATAAGGACTGCCACAATGCAGTACTCTACAGACATTTCGAATGATGCGATTGTAACTAGTGGTGTTTGTTTCCCTTGTATCCAGTTGTCTTTCCATGTTAAAATGTTCTTGTCATCACCTAAAATCCAGAAGTTGTGCTGACATACAAATTCTATTGCACTATAAATGCTTTGCCACGCCCATGTAGAGTTTTTCTCTTTCGGTGCATGTAAAATTGATGTATCCGGAAAGTGTCGTTCTTTCAACGCCTTAGCCCACAGTTGTTGCTCACTATTGCATAATCTACATGCTTCTTTTGCAAGCAGTGCTTGATTAAAACACTCTAAGTCTCGAAAACCCAATCCTCCAAGAGATTTATGACAGCCAATTCTTATCCATGAAGTTAAGTAAACACCTTTACCTTATTGCTTCTTCCACCGGAAATTTCTCTGTATTTTTTCCATTTCTTTAATGGTTGTTTTTAGAATCTTGAATATGCTCATTTGATGTGACAACATCACATTTAAAATATACTTAACCATGATACATCTTCCCAACTGTTTCATCAATTTACCATTCCATTTAAAAAAATTTTGCATTCATTCCTTCAATTAGACTAGAAAAAGACGTAGCTCTTCTTCTGTTAAGAAAAAGTGGTATACCAAGATACTTTTCTTCTTCTAGAGACATATGCTTCATCATCGATCTCCTAAGTAAAATCCTGGCATGTCTTGAATGAACATGTTTTGAGAAAAAGACTGTTGACTTTTGAAGATTTATTTGTTGCTCGATGCTTCACTGGAGCTATTGATAACTTAAAGAAGATTATTCAGATTGTGAAGGTCTGCTTTTGCAAATAGAAGACAATTTGTTATAGAAATGCTCGGTTGAACCCACTACCATTGGTATGTCAAGTTAGTTGTCAAATTTAGATGAAAAAAAAGGCATTCTTGATTTAGTTTACTAAAGTCTGTTTAGGACTATATTAGGTTTAAGAAGAAGAGTATTGAATCAAAGTTATCCTTGAAGAATGGAGATTGAAGACTACACGAAGACATCTATGGACAACTTCATTGAAGTTTAGTAACAAATACTTGATTCTCTTGTTTATTCTACCTCTCTATCTATTGAAAAAAGTGCTCATTCGGTGGAACAATTCATATGACTACAAATATATATTTATATATACACTCGAGGATATTTGAGCCCATGACTTTTTTGAGAATGACCTTTATCACTAGAAACGTCTTCATGTTGTAGTGAATGAGATTACGAATTGAACGAGCCAAGAATCACTCAATTTTGAGTTATAACAAAGAAGTTATGAGTGATTTATTAAAGCAACACTTATTACGTGTTGCTAAAGCAATTTGTGAATAGGAAATTGTAAACGAACTTTTTGCTACAGTTCGCGAACCTAATCCGTGAATACGTGACTAAAAGCCTATTTTGGTAAGTATTTGGGTGTTTCCTAACATAGACAAGGTAGCTTTGTTTCCAAGCAACCTAGCCTTGATTATTCACTATAAATCAAGGTTTCATGTAACCACCCAACCTATCCCCTGGAAAATTGTGTTTGGTTGCATAAGGTTGTTTTCTATATCTTTCTTCTTTACGAACAAGAGTGAGGTTTCAAAAGACTTTACTTAGGGATCGTAAAGCACAAGGAAACTATCTTCTTTGATAGTTACGAAACATCTTCCTAGGTGTTTTTCATAAAACCTAGATTTGATAGAGCAAGATAACCCTAGTATTTTCTAGGTGATCTTGTAAGGAAGATTCAATTAGGGTTATGGTTCCGTAACTTAATTGTTGAGGAGTATATATCTTCTGAAGAGAATTAATGTTCAGCTAGAAGATTTCCAAGAGTATCTTCTAAAGAGAATTGGTGTTATGTTAGAAGATTTAAGAGAATAATTCCTAAAGAGAATTGGTGTTCTGCTAGGAGTTCTACAGGTGCGCAAATACAGCTGAATCAGGTACTACATCTAGTCCGAATAGGTAGTAGGTAATTGGTGTAACAACTTATAATTAGTGTGTTCAATCTGGAGTAGGTCCCGGGGTTTTTCTACAAGATTGTAGTTTTCCTCTTTAACAAAAATATGTGTTATTTATTTTCCGCATTATATTGTTTTATCTTTATAATTGAAATATCATAGGTCGTACGTATTTAAATCTAGATAATATTAACTCAATTGTACGAAACCTACAATACTAGTTCATGTTGAATTTGTATCTTTAAATATAGATTATAAGACTTTTTCTTGTTGGAATTAGGTTCGTGAACAGTTCGGGTATATATTAGGTTTACCTTGTTAAGACAATCTTAAATAAAGTTTTGTAACCAAACATATATATCTTACAAGGATTGTTCATATAGGTTCCATAACAAAAAAGTGGGTGGTGTATTTGGTACCCCTGCGTTTTCAATTGGTATCAGAGCACCATAAAGACCTAATAAGTCTGTGTTTGTAGCGATTCGAACCTATAAACATGAATATGAACTTGTATCACAAAATTCAATTTACGGACCACCGGGATTTGATGACAGTAATTACTTATGGTGGAACATAGATATGCGCTCCTTCTTACAAGCCCGTGACTTTCAGACATAGACCCTTGTTGTAAAGGGGTATGTTCCTCCAACAGTTCGTGAAGGCGAGAATATTGTTGCTAAGGACATAATTACATATAGCGAAGCTGAAATCACTGTTGCAAAGCATAATTATAATGGGTTGAATGCTATTATACATTCCATAAGCCAAGATCTCCAATCAGGTGATCATTACTTCTGAAACTTCGAACGAAGCTTGGGATATCTTGCAGACCGTATTTGAAGGAAATACCGCAGACAAAAAAGATGGGCTTCTAAACCTAGTATCTGACTGGAAAAACCTTCGTATGTCTGATGATTGATAAAATTAACCAAAACTCTCTCAGATAGTTTAATCCTCACATTCGTTAGGAAGACTATTCTCGAGAAAAATATTGTGTGCAAAATTATCAGGTCTCTACCATCAAGATACGAGTCTAAGAAACATCTCATCGAAGAAGAAAACGATCTTTCAACACTTTCCAGAAACACCCTCGTAGGGAAGCTAAAGATCTTTGATAATGAACATCGGTCTGAAAAAGTTGTGATTTCTCTTAAAGCTGCAGACAATACTAGGTTCGCCAGATACTAAGGATGATACTCCAAGACAATTTAGAAAAATCTTGAGAAACAAAAAATATAAATTTTCTAAAGATACAACATCTCCAAATGATGTTGTTCGATGCTTCAACTGTCGTGGTTTCAGACACTTGTCTTATTATGCTCTAGTAGGGACCGTAGATAACCAGCATACACTGCAACTTTCCCAACTCTTGGTGATATGTCTGATGATTATCCAGAATATACATGCGAGTTTGCATTAGCTTCTGGAAGATGTTTTTCGGACACAGATTCTGACTCCGACGAAGAAGTGTACCATAAAGATCCAGTTGCTAATAAGGAATGTCATCAGAAACTTTCTGAAAATGAAAAAAACCTTATTCGATGAGAAAGTCATATATGACAGACTTTTTAGTGAGAATAAAGACTTGCGAGACCAACTTGATTCTAGTTGTGCAAGTGATTATCTCAAACAAATAAGAAATCTTAAAGAAGAAATTGTTGAAGGTCATGAACGGTAAATTATTCTTCAAGCAAAGCTAGAGAATTTGGAGAACATTGAGATGAACTTTATATTTAATTCGGAACGAGAAGATCTCAAAGTTCAATTTGAATCATCCAAGAATGATCTAGTTATTGCGCTTAAAGAATCAAAAGGTTGGAAGAGGAAAATACAAGCTTAAAAAGCTTGGCTAGCAATGGTAGCTTGGATACATTAACCTCGATATTGGGAGCATGTAGAAATCACCGTGATATGCGAGGATTGGGCTATGAAAGAATAGATGCTCCTATTATTTGCAAAGAAGTGAAATTTGCCAAAGCTAAAGATTTATCTCAACCAAAAGATTCCACTGACGACAAAAGTGAAGTATCTCAACCACCCGCAGATGACTGAAAGATCCATCAATCTTCAAAGCAAGCACATACACATCCAGGTAACAATAAACATCACTTTTTTCATCTACTAAAAATTGCTATTATTGTGGAAAACCAGATCACTTGCAAAGGGGTTGCAGATTTCTTGAAAGAGATAAAGCTATGTCTGATTATGTTAAGATGACAAGATCTGATGTTCCGAACTGAAGAAAAACTGACTTGCATAATACCAATTCTTCCATCCCTCAAGGAGGTTTAACAATATTGGGGACAAAAAGAAACACGTTGCTCCTAAAGTTATCAGAAATGGGTCCCAAAGAAGATCAATAAAGCAACAAGTGCTATTAAGAAGGATCTCCGAGAAAAGAGCGCGGCAAGGGACAACATCTTAATGAGGTATGAAAAAATTGTTGAAAGTTTCAAGGAAGTTGTAAAATTCCTAGAGATCATGCATGACTTTGTTTCAACTACCTGTGGTGAACAAAGCTTTGTTCACCTCAATACAACTTGATTGTGTATAAACTTGAGCAAGCTTTATGATTATATTATCATATGCTTGATGCCATGACCCATTAATATCAAAAACATTTTTGTTTTTGTTATTGGTGCTCTTATTTTTCGCTAAGTGATTTGATGTACTGAGTATCATAATGATTAATTGTTTAAACACATACTTGAAGTTAAAACCCAATATTTCTGAAGACAATAATTATTATCTCTATCTTGTTGAGTGATGTGATTTTTAATTGTTGTGGTAAATAAGATTCGAAATCTAAGACTTGTGAAGATTAAATTTAAAGATTTAATGAAAATAATAAAAAATATACGAAAATAATATATAAAAAAAGAGAGGGTTACTGGGACTAGGATTCCACCGAATTCATAACATAAGGTTCAACTATTTATTCTCAACAATTATTGCTCAATAAATAAAATAACATCGACTTTGATATTAGTTATAAATCGTAAGCATGGGACATCAAAACATTTAAGCAAGCATGACCCATCAAATAAAATAATAACTAATTAATTCAAATCATAAATCAATTTAAAATAAGTGCAAAAGTCATAAAAAGAATAAAGTAAATGTACCCATGTATGAGATCCGGATTCCTCCGTCGACCCAGTGTAGGGGTTTAGCTTCTCATGTTGGAAATACGCTCAAAAGAATTTTTCATTGGTCAAAATGTGTACAAAGAAGAAAATATAATAAAAAGAATAAAACAGTGGTTTTGCTCTCCCAAAACTCCCCTCTCCAGATAATCCTGTTTGGTCCTACTAGCACCCTATTTATACACAACAACCCATTACTCAAACATCTTTTCAAAATCTTCTTCCATAACTCCACCAGATCTTCTCTTTAATGAAAGATATCTCATGAATAATTTGTTTCTCCATTATCACAAATCTTCTTTATTTGCTAGAATAAAATCCTAAGGATATTATTTATTTATTTTTTAAATAAAACCCCAAATTTTCTTTCTCCTTTTCAATAAAAACCAACTCATAAACATATCATCTCTTTTAACTTCAAGATATGGAAACTTCCTGTATAATAGGCAAGAAGATATCTTTGCCTTAAATCTTTAAATTCTCCCATAAATTCCGTGAATCTGTTTCAAAATGAAGGAGATGGTGCCTCTATCCATTTGCTGGGTGCCTTTAACAATGTAGTTGCAGGATTTCCCACACTACACCCCTCACTCAAATCTGTTTAATCAATCCATTGGAAGATGAACAATGATGTGTTTTACTAATTGTTTTCTTGAATGATTTACAAAGAAATGTAGAACAAAGTTAAAGAAATTACAATCTCTCTTTCCTTTCTCTCTCCTAATGACTTGTTTCTCAATTCAAAAGCGCCCCCTACAACGAGACTTACTCGACCCTTTATATAGGGTATTACATAGTGGGTGTGACTATCTTGTCCCTTATTTTCGGAATCGTCTCGCGAGTGCTCGCGAATATACAACTGTTTGCCTTCGCGACACTCTTAAATCTCGCCAAGTCTTTCATACTTTCCTCATGTTCTAACTATCGTCATCTATTACGTCATTTATTTACCTCCATGCGACTCCTTCGCGACGCGCGATCGTTTATTAATCTCGCGAAGTATTCTGTCGCGATATTCTCGGTCCTACATCTTGCCTCTTCTCATGTCTTCTCTGCGAAGAAGAGAATGTCATGAGAACCAATATTTTAAAGTGCCGCAATCGCTTATCTTTATCTTGCGATTGTTTATTTTCACTCGTTTTGTTTATGTACGGAATTTATTACGGGTGTTTCTTCTTCCACTCTTTTCTTGACACGTCTCTTTCAACCGATTATTCTTAACCATTCACGTCCCTTCTCTCATTAAATGCATTTGTTTTCTCGAGAACTCTCTTCTCTATATATAGTTTTTCTCTCTTTCTCTTCTTCTCTTTTTATTTTCCCTCTCGCAACTTTTCTTCACCTTTCTCCTTCCGCAATTTGCGCTTCTGCTCTCGCTTCCTTTTCAATTCTTCACTTCTCCCTTCATTCCTATACTCGATAATGGCTTCACTTGGTCGTACATACGCTCCTCATTTTCCGATATTCAAAAGAAATTACAGGAAAAGGGTTTCACTTTATCTACCATTCCACATCAAGAATCCTCATCTATGCTTTTTGCAAAATTGTTTTCTGATCATCAATGTGATGATCAGAAAATTATAGTCTCGCTAGGTCAACTTCTCGCAGGGCTCCCCATTCCTTTATATAATCCCGAAATACCATTATTTTATGAGATTCTTGCTCACGAGAAATTCTCGCGGGCTATTTATCAATTGAACGGCAATTGTATTCGCCTAATGCTTGAGTTCGCCTCTCGTGGTGCCGGTAAAGGATCTTTATATCCTGACAATGTTAGAAATCCCCAATTTGCGAATTTACCAATAGTTGCCGAGAAGTATCTTGTGGATAATTTCTTTGCAAATTATTCAGTCATAACTATGAGAAACGATAAATCTCATTTGGGGTGTTCGATTGAAGAAAAATGATAACGTTGATCCGACAAACCGCTTATGCAAGACATTGACCGGCATTCGGGTAAAAATAATATCCCTCGCTACTCCAAAGATGAAAAGTGGTGGGTTGTACCTCTCTTCTCGAGTGGACCTTATATCGTGAGCTCACATGCACTCCCAGCCAATCTCGCGAATTATCATCCTTGGGAATTTAAGTGGCCTGAGAAGACAAAAGAGGTATATACATATCATTCATTTTAGATTTGCTTCGCTATGTCTTCCATTTCTTTCCTTCATTAACTTTTTAGAAAAAATTTAGGTCACCAGAATGAGAAAGAAATACAAAGAGAATCCTCAGCCAAATATCCTGGCGATACTTCGATCACTCACGGATGAAGTAAGAAACATTTTCTTTTGTTATTTTAAACAATATTGTTGCCTCTGTTTCTTATCTTTATTCGTGTGTGAAGATTGGTGTTGAAGAAGTTGAAATCGCAAAGATTAATGATGGAGAAGTTGAAGCTGCGAAGGCTAAAGGCAAGAACAAGGCCATTTCTCGCAAGGACAAATCTTCTGGCCCATCCTCCAAAAGACGGAGACTCCAACCTCCTTCACATTCTAACTCCCAATCTAGCGAGAATTCGGAAGATGAAAATGAGATTGGCACCTCTTTCGCTAAGGGAAGTCATTCGGATACTTCTGCTATGACGCTTTTATCTAATGTCTTTACCGATTCTATGCAAGGTTTTGGCGATAGCAACTTGTCCGCTACTTGCGAAACTATCGCTAAGATCTGTGATGCCCCGTTGTTGGAGGATATCGAGTCTTTTCGTGGAGTTTCTCGAACAATAACACCCAGCCTTTTAAATGCTCTCAATGCTTTGGTATGTTCACACCTCTTTACCTCTTTGTGACTCCGCTCTTATCTTTAATTATTTCTCTATATTATTTTTTTTTACAGTCTGGGAGAGCTGCTTTTGTTGCTGCCTCAGACCTTGAGAGAAGACGCAACAACCTTGAAAAGAAGAACTTGCAATTGAACAAGAGGATTCGAGAACTAGAAATTGGGGCTGCGTCATCTCGCGAGAAGGATGAACGGATTAAACAACTGGAGGCTGAACTTACTTCTCAACAAAATAGAGTATCTACTCTTGAAAGCGCAAATAAAGCGACTTTATGGTATAACAATTTTTATTCCTCGATTTCTTTTATTTTACCATTTACTTTTCTTTGCCTAATTTACTATTTTCATGAGACATATATAATCTCTCTGAAGAGTCCATTCTTCTTCATTCATTTCCCGAGCCCATGGATGATGATGTACTCCTTGCTCGCCTCAATGAATCTCTAAGTAGTTCTTCAAATAATGCTAACCTTCTTTCATTAAAGGATCTTCAATCCAAACATCATCTCTTAAAAATCGAGCATAGATCTAGTTTAAATTTGGCTAATCTTTTTAAACGAAAGTACGTTGACTCCAAGAAGAAGACCAAAACTTTAAGGAAGAAATTTAGTGATCTCATAGATGAGAAAGATCGCATTACTTACAGAGGTGCACAGGCATTAGCAAAATTTCAAAAATCTCTCCTTGATGTGCAAGTTGAGCGATATGAACTCCTTCGTCAGAATACCATGCTTAGCGAGCGAGAAGACCAAATTCGTTCACTTTTTGTCATAAATAATGATGATGAATTTGCCTGGGCTGCGAAGGTTTTAGATAACACTAGAAATAACTTAGGTGTTGATGTTAGTCTTCGCCCCGAGCAAACTACCTTAATCAAGGATATGATCTTTGAAAGAGAAGGTTGTTTGTTATACTTCTTTACTTTTCTCGTTATTTTTCCTTTTGTATTATTAAAATTAATTCATTTCCTCATGTTTTCAGAATCTGAAAAGAGATTTCAGACAAGGATTGGAGAGCTTGAAATCGAAAAAGAGCGTCTCGCAAAAGATCTCTCTCTTCGCGAGAATAGATATTCTAAATTGAAGCAGCAATTCCAAACTACGGTGGCGAATTTTAATAATGATGCTGTTCGTTTTTGCAATCAAGTTATGGAAATAGTTTGTAAGGATCACAACATCCCTCTTCATTCATATCCCTTTCTCGCTGAAGAAGTTCCCGAGAACTTGCCTGTCTCAGATGTTTCTGATAGTGAAGCTAATGAAGAAGAAGAATCTGACGACGAGAGTGATGGAACCAAAGAATCAGATGAAGAAGAAGAAACCCAAGAATCAGATGAAGAAGAAGAACCAGCAAAGAAATAACTTCTCTTTCTTCTTTGATTTCTTGTAATATCTGTATACATATATCTTTGACTATTGAATGTAAATTTCAACTTTTGCTCCCTTTGTTCAGATATATTAATCAAACAACCCTTCTTTATAATTATAACTTCACACTTGCCTCTGCCTCTGTTCATAAGATATGATCAACTTTGCGAGTTAAATAGTATAATCATTCTCGCGAGATATATATATCATTTTTTTTTATTTTTTTTTTTGACAATATCACCGCGACAAGATCGCAAGATATCTTCATGGATTAAGAAATCTATTGATCTTGCCTTATCATTATTTGTGTGGTCTTATTATGCCTTCCTAAGTAAAGGTCTTATTTTGCCACCCCTCATTGCGACAAGATCGCAGGCCGTCTTTACACTTTCATATAATGACCCATTGACCTTGTCTTATCATTTTTTTAGTATTTTCGCCTTTGTAGGACATTATATTTGCGACAATATGGCAAGTTTAAATGTTCTTGCGACCACAAAATCCCGGCACATTGTCGTCTTTGCGACGAAATCGCAGGACGTTCTTACATTTTCATGTAAAAACCCATTGATCTCGTCTTACCCTCGCGTTAGTATTATTGCCTCTGCAGGATCATTGCACAAATATGACAAGCCTAAATTCTCTTGCGAGAATAAAGCCTCATGACATTTGCGTCTTTTGACACTTTTCGGCCTCCCTATTGGAGGGTGCCGCCCTTATCTTCTCCCTGGTTGCCCCTTCAAGGAGGCGTACATCGGCCATACAAGGCTAGCTCCTCCCATCCAGTCTTAACAACAACCAGTTGTTTTCGCAGCCTCTTATCCCTTATACCTATATGGTTTATGGTTACGAGACTGCACCCTAAGTGGAGTTTTCTCCTTTGCATCATGATACTCAGTTGCTTTTGTGCAGTCACTTCGCAGCATCTCTTCTTCTTTTATTTCTATGGCATCTACCATTAGTCTTTTTTTTTCTTTGTTCATCCTGTACATTCTTCCTCCAACCTTTCTTTTTCTTTGTTCTCTCTTCGCAGCTCTCTACATCCACCTCATAACACTTTTTCCCCTCTATCCAATCTCCTTTTATAATTCCGACACCGCTAGGATGTGGAAATTTTATGCACTGATGGTATGTCGATGCTATGCCCAGAATTTGATGAAGCCATGGTCTTCCAACAAATGCATTGTAGGGAGATTCCACATCAACTACGCAAAACAAAATATCAGTCGATAACCCCTGCAAGGGTATCCTCATGTGCACTTCTCCTTTGGGCTTGTTCGCGGTACCGTTGAAACCATATATTTTGTATGTTGAAGGGATCAAGTCTTCATCTCTTCCTCCCATAGTTTTGTAAGTATGATAGAAAAGAATGTTGATCGAATGCCAAGTATCAATCAATATTCTATTGATTGCCCAACAATTTTCCGCTTCATCATCTTCGCCATCAATGGGTTTTGGATTAATTTCGACTTCACAACCAGTGGGCTATCATGTATTTCTCTTCCTTTGGGTACTTCTTGGTGAGAAAGAAATAATCTGCAGTTGCCACTCTTTTAGCTGCGATGTCTTCGCAACATTCATCACTTCTTTATCATCAGCATCTCTCGCGAAAACTCTACTAAGTACATTGTCATGAAAATCTTCAATAGTGCGGTATGAGTGTACAATGGAGTTGCAAAACAAATTTTTAGCCTTTGCCCCAACTTCTATAACGAATGTTTCTTTTCCCTTTGCCGGTGGGGGTGGTAAATGTTGAACTTTCTCTTCTTCTTTTAAAAAGTGATTTAGTTTCCCTTGATCAATCATTCTTAGGATAATTCTCTTGATGTTTCTGCAGTCATTTGTTAGGTGCCCATGAAAGCGATGGTAAGAACAAAACTCATGACTTCTATCTCCAGGTGGTGGCTCACTTCCCATGTTCCATGGTGCTGGTATATTTTCCATCAAAAGTATTGCTTCCCATATCTTTTCCACACTGGCATTCAATGGCGGCATTTTAATTTCCTCCCACACTACTCTGCGACTTCGCTGTCCTCTATTATAATTCCGCCTCGGCCTCCATAAGTCTCTTGCGAATTATACCTTTGATCTCCATAGGTTTCTTGTGGTTGATCAAGTCTTTGAATTTTATTGTTTCCGCCACGGTTGTAGAAATTTCTTTCTCTTTCAAACTCTTCCTGATCGCGACTTCCCATAGCTACTAACTTTGGTTCTATATCAACCGCTTTTCTTTCTTGTTGACCTTGCGATGTGCTCGCCACCGTGTGTATCGATTGAGGTAATAAACTTCCATTCGCAACATTAGAATTTGTGCTTGCCACTTGGTAAGATTCCATCTCGTTCGTCTTTCTTCTAAAGCAATATATTCCTCCTGGAGCTCTCGTAATTCAGTCATTGTAATTGTATTCTTAACTCAAAACTCGAACATATAATAGATTGGTTGCGAACATAGCATTTATGAATGACAAGATGAGGTATCTTTCATCTACCCCGGCCGCCATCTCATTTGCACATCGTCTTCCATCCGACGGTTAAATGTCTCAAACTCTCGCCAACTCTTTGTTTCAGGTCCAAATACATCTTCAATGCCAGGTCGCGAAGAGTTGTTACTTATATACGCCCCCAAGAATATAGCCTCGTAAATGATTGAATGATGTGATCGTATTCCTTGGTAAACCCTCAAACCATTTCAATGCTTCTCTGTTAAACTTGACGCAAAATATTTGCATAATATAGCGTCATGGTTTTCCCATTGTAGCATACATCTCACATAAGCCTTGATGTGTTGTACCGCACAAGTGGATCCATCAAAAATGCTTTGGTTAATTATTTGGTAAGTTGCATTTTGGGGGTATTCCTCCTAACCGCACTTCTAATGTAAAAGGATTTTTCGCAGCCTCCGCGATAGCTTCATCTAACCGCCTTCTCCCTCCTCCTTCTCTTTCGTTGTTCAATATTCCTCTCATCTCTCGCCAATTCTCTCGAGAATTTGTTCATTTGCCTTAATCCGAATTGATCGGTCTCTTTAATTCTCGCTTCTCTCCTTCTTCGTTCGTGTCTACTTTTTTGTATTCTTTCGTATTTTTCGTTAATGTCTCCATCATTGCGATTTCGCTCACGCTCCTCTCTCGATTATGATGGTTATTCCGCACGGATCGCTTCTTCTAATTCCCGATTTTCCATTTCTCGCTCTCAATCTCTCTCTCTCGGGCTAGACGTGCTTGCTCAATGTAATGCTTTTCAATATCATCTTCAATTTCCTTTTGTTTCCTTTGTGTTTCTCTCCCATGTAGTGCTCTTCTTCTTTCCTCCCGATTTTCTTCATTAATTGGGTTATTCTGTCCCTCGAGGCCGACTATCTTCTTGATTTCCATCATCGTGGTTGTTTACCAAAATATAACGATTTTCTATTAGTTCTCTCTCTTCGCGACCTCCTTCGCCATGACTTAACTCTCTTTCCAAATTTTCTTCATTAATGTTTTCTACAGGCAATGTTCTCCTCCCATTTTCTCTACTCGATACTGATCTCGATCTGTTACTACTTCTTGACCTTCTGTTTTGCAGCCTCCTATTTTCCATCCTCAACTCGTGGTTTTGCCTTGTTAGATTCGCGCGTTCTTCTGCTTCTAACCGCCTTTCTTCGTGTATTGTTTGTCTCAGCGCTTCTAATACCGCGATTTTTTCATTTCCACGAATTGTTTCTCCCATCTCTTCTCGATTTCTCTCTTCCTGTCTATTATTCATCAACTGTTGTTGTACTTCTTCTCTTTCTTCCGTAGAATCGATCTCCATGTATGCACGCTCACTCTATCATAATCGATTACTCTGTTTAGTGCTGGTTGAATTGGTGGTTGAGTTGATGGTTGAATTGGTGGTTGAGTTGATGGTTGAATTGGTGGTTGAATTGATGGTTGAATTGGATCTTCTTCTCCATTTCTTGCATTTATCCTTGATGGTTCACCTACTTCATTTCTTCTTTCTCCCACTAATCTTCCACTTCTCCTTATGATTGTTGGTTGTTCTCGATGCATTCTTTCTCCTAGCCATTTCTTAATTTTAGTAACTTGTTAAAAATTATTCAAGATTTCTTTCTTGTTATCCCTAATTCTTCCAATTCACAAGGTTGATCTTCTTCAGTCCCTGTTTCTAGCGCATATGTAGTTGCAGGATTTCCCACACTACACCCCTCACTCAAATCTGTTTAATCAATCCATTGGAAGATGAACAATGATGTGTTTTACTAATTGTTTTCTTGAATGATTTACAAAGAAATGTAGAACAAAGTTAAAGAAATTACAATCTCTCTTTCCTTTCTCTCTCCTAATGACTTGTTTCTCAATTCAAAAAGCGCCCCCTACAATGAGACTTACTCGACCCTTTATATAGGGTATTACATAGTGGGTGACATGACTATCCGTCCCTTATTTTCGGAATCGTCTCGCGAGTGCTCGCGAATATACAACTGTTTGCCTTCGTGACACTCTTAAATCTCGCCAAGTCTTTCATACTTTCCTCATGTTCTAACTATCGTCATCTATTACGTCATTTATTTACCTCCATGCGACTCCTTCGCGACGCAGTCGTTTATTAATCTCGCGAAGTATTGCTGTCGCGATATTCTGGTCCTACAAACAAGGTCGGTGCTCTTATCTGAAATGAGGGTGTCTTTAACACTTTTAAGCCAATTCTTCCAAAAATGTTTATTTCCCAAAACGCCCACACACACATAAAACACCATAATAACTACAATATCAAGCACTAGCAATACAGAAAATTGAGAACAATTTAGACACAAAAAATGTGTCTATCAAATACCTCCAAACTTATTATTTGCTAGTCCTCGAGCAAAACTAATCTAGAAAATATAAAATCCTAACTCATTGTCGCAGGCATCGCGATTGCACTTAGCGTGTGCAACAAGCCTTTGAACCCTTAGGTGGCCCTAGTGGCCGAGTTATAGTCTCGGGAGGGTTTACCAGAGGTGTACCCACAAAGCCTTACTCCATACCCTAGCTATCTACGCAGAACCTTAGAAGGCACTAAAGAATCTCCTTGGTTGGAATACTCTCATTGGCTACAGGAGGAAGTACCCTGATGCGAAATTCCAATTGTTGTACACGAGTTTGCACTCAAGCATACTAAAATTCATATATAAGTGACAAATCTCTACTCAGATAGTCGCACTATGGACATCAATATCCGGAATCAAACAAATCACATGAATAAATTAAGAAGATGGAAATAGAGATAGATGGTTGCGAATGGACGTTAATGCCAAGATGGATCCTATGACCTAATGGATTGAGATACTGGTCTGGACTAATATCAATACAGCTGGCATATACAAGGGAACCAGTGGTCGATAATCCTAATTTTAGATCAACTCGTCTGGCATATACAAGGGAACCAACGGTCGATTTTATTGAATTTATTCCGGTTGGTCTGATGGTCTGGTCTCAATTATTATTATTATTATTATTTTTTTAGATTAGTAACTCAATTACCCTATTTCAACCCAGCAGACATCAACATAAAAATTGTGCAAAAAATAAAAACATAAGTAATAAGATGATTCCGAGATACGGTGAAACTACCATGTTATTTCTAACATCTGAGCTCTGTGCTTTTATGAATAGACTCTATTTAGATGTTTCCATCCACTCAGATTGGTTCCTCAACTCCTACAACCAAGATGCTTCCATCCACTTAGATTGGTTAGTGCCATCCTTAATAGACATAAATTTCTAGGCTCTCGAGTTTATTTATTGCAACTAAAAAGTTTCTCCCATACCCCCAAACTTAAATCTAACATTGTCCTCAATGTTCAAAAGATGAAATTAAAAGCATGAACAAGGAAAAATTGTTACCACTTGAAGGAAAGGAAAAAGGAAGAATATTATCGTGTCGCAAGAACATGGGTTACCTCCCAAGAAGTGCTAAGTTTAAAGTCTTCAGCCAGACAATGGAAGGGATTAGTCACCTCGAAAAATCATATAGAAGCAGCCGAAATAATTGTGGGTCATCTGAATCAAAAAGTGTTACCCGAAAGAAAAGAAAATCGCAATAGACCATAAAGATACCTGTTTATGGGTGAAAACTATCTCTGCCGGTTTTGGTAATTTGGGGTGTGTGGATGAGAAATGAGTCTAAACCTTAAACAAATGCACTTGCACGGAGTGCTTGTAGATTCGAGAAATCAATCTCGTGCAAATCCGGCATAAACCAAGAAATGGCCATTCCAGACTTGTTTCGGTCACAAAGTGAAGGAGATGGGGTTGATCTTAGGGAGGGAAGCGAAGAAGGTGTTGAGATTGTGAAGGTGTTGGCTATGTATGACTTGTATCAGGAAGCTGGACTGGCTTGCAGGATGTAAGCTATCAGTTCCGGTGTTTGAATACGATGGTATCAACACTTGCTTCTGTTGTCTTTGGAAATAAGGAGGATAACCTATTTATACAAGTCCTTTGAGCCTTATTCACGTCTCTCGTGGGAAGTGGAGGAAGTGGAGTGATGGAGTTGTGGAGTTGTGTGTTAGTGTTACACGACCAGTCTTGCCCACTTCTCCTGTCATCTCTAACCGTCCATGACTTCGACACGTTCTTGTGATGGCGTGTTGCACGCCGCACGCCGTAAACCGCCGGACCAATACCCCAAGTATGTATCCCCGGTTTGTGACATGATTGATGTCTCGAGTGTGTGGATCGTGGGACCCACAGAAAGTAGCATGTAATGCTAGATTAAATAACGAAGTTATTAAGGAAGTCGATACTTGTGAAGTACCGTGTGTATTCTATGCAGATACTGCATCATGGTGTGGTAAAGTGACGGGTGGTGATCACCATGACGCCTCACTGACCAATTAACTCCTGACCAGGGTTGTATAACCAAGCCGGTGAAGTTGGACGGACGAGATGATCTTTGAGACACTCATCTGCGACCGTTGGTGGAATTAGAGTTTTTGAAGAGGTGCGCAAGCATCACTCTTCAGCTTGGTCGAATCCAAGCTTGGGATACAATTTTGGCAGGTTCGATCGTGCATGTGTATAGACGACATGACGGTGTAGGCGCCCATACCTCATTGTCTCGTGAAAGTGTGATCTGGGCCACTCAATTTGTCCGGCAAAGTTGAGTGGTCGAGATCAATTTGCAACAGAAATCTGGTGCCGCAAAAGCCGCGCATCATGCCCACTTCGGGCGCGCGTTTCAAGACGACCAAGTTTGGTCGGCCTTGGCCGATTAGGCTGGTATACAGACGGCGAGCTGGTATACACGTCCATACCTTAATATCCCATAGAAACGTGATCTAAGCCACTCAATTTGTCCGGCAAAGTTGAGTGGTCGAGATTAGTTTGCAATCGGGAGGTGCGACCATGCCTAGTTCGGGCGTGCGAATCGAGGCAAACAGGCATGATATGCCTTGGTCGATCGGGTGTGGAGATAGATGGGCCCACGGTGGTCATGTTGATACACACCGGACCTGCTTAGTCTAATCCTGGACCCTTCGTTCGTGCAGGAGAAAATGGACGCTCGTGATTGTTCAAACCCTAATTAGGGTTTCACCGGCCGTGCGTCATGCCTTGTTTGGGCGCCTGAATCGGAACGACCAACTATAGTTGGTCCTGACCGATCGGTCATGTATGTAGGCGGGCCCACGGTGTTTGTGTTGACATGCTATAGGCCCTTTGAATCTACATCTACACCCTCCATCTATGCTGGCGAAGATGGATGGTTGAGACTGTTTTGCGATACATGTAATGTGCCGCAAACCCTAATTTAGGGTTTTTCGTCCACATTACATTGGTTTAGACGGTTTGGCAAACTATGCCACCCTTTTGGGGAAACCGACCTTGCAGGGTCCGCGTTGGGTCGGTGGTGCATATTCCAATACCTGCTTGGGGTCATGGATTCAATCTAAGCCATCCAATCATGCTGGTGGAGTTGGATGGTCATGATCGTTTCTGAGACTGATATGGTCAGTTCAGGTTCAAATATGCTCAATCGGGCTAGTATAACACACGAGAGTTGTAGCATGTATGGGTATTTCGTACATGTTTTATTATTAATGCTTGGAGATTCGTGTTGCTCTGCTGAGAACAACACTCAGTCGTCATGCCACACCGGTAATGAGTACA
Source organism: Papaver armeniacum (assembly GCA_023531295.1). NCBI lineage: Eukaryota > Viridiplantae > Streptophyta > Magnoliopsida > Ranunculales > Papaveraceae > Papaver > Papaver armeniacum. Next base: position 127,564 of record JAJJWW010012550.1, read on the forward strand.
GGAAATACAAGGCTGGTCATGCATTAATTAATAATGCTGTAAATTCACAGGGTATATGGGATTGTTGCTACATGCTCCAACCTGGATGAATTTTGTGTAATTTAATTCACAGAATACAGGGATTGTTGCCACATGCTCTATTCTAGGTGAATTAGTAAAGTGAAGAAGTATTCATCACTTATCAATGGCTTTATCTTTTGCAAGATGTTAGCGTATAATTTTGGCTTTTACAATTTTAGCCTAAAATGAAAATCCACCATCAACATTAAGTCCCCTGCCTAGCACATAATGGTTACGCTATTGTGGGGTACGCATAAGATGGTGAGAAGTTTGTATACAGGAATGACCAATATAAGGTGAATATATATTTACTGCGTGGGTCGACATCGTCAGGTGTTGTCCCAGAACTGGTCGGTCCTGATTAGGATGGTGGAAAGATCAGGGCTTGATCTGGCGAGCCGCTTTGGTTCCCTCTGCACTATCTGGACAGAGCATGGCTCATTTCTTGGACTAGGTGCACTCCCCTTCGTTACACGGCAACTTTCCTCAGATATATCTGATAAGCATCATTGATCGTTATCTTGAATCGGTAGCTTTTATAGGTGGAAAGTAGAGACTCCTTTTCTCCTGGGATTCTGTTGACTTACTAGATTATAAAGAAAAATTCTAAGGATTCTTCTCATCACGTAGTCGTTCCTTTTGTATCTCAGGTATTGCTCCGTACTCATCTGATCTTCTGACTGATGATGATGATACACATATTTTTGTGTGCTCATAACTTCTTCTTCTTTGCAGCTTATCATGGAAGCAACCGGCGATGATCATTCTGTAACTTCCCTAGAAAAAAGTTTCAAAGTTGACAAACCCGAAATTAATGCGCACGAAGAGGTAATGGCTAAAATTGACCTCCCACTTCGCGAAGTCGGTCGTGCCATACAAGGGATGTCCATTCTGCACCTGCGTATTGCCAGGGGACGCATATGTGCCCTTTCAGCTGCGATCGACATGGAAGAACGGTGGAGGAATGAGGAAGCGTTGCGAGCACCAGTAAGAGCAAGGGCAGAAAGATTTGCAGCGCGGTTAAAGAGGCGGAGAGTGGAGCATAAACGGCCTTCGGATGAAGATAGGCGTGATTATCCAATCCAGGATGGTGTGATAATCCTTGATTCTGACACGGATGGACCTGAGTGTTCGAAGGCAATCAGCGCAAACCCTGATGTTGCTGTGGGCTTTAAGGAAGACTTGGAAGCTGTTCCTGCCGATGATGTTAGGACGGAGAACGTTGCTGCGGAAACATCTGAAGCGGAAGCTGAGGCTCTGAAGGGAGAAGCGGTAGCAGGTGATGGCGTTGAAGCAGGACCCGGCAGTGGTGTAGGCGCGGTTATTCTTCTTGACGGCTAAACCTCTTTGCTTCTTTTTCTCTTTTCAAGTGTATTACCGTAATTTTTGAACTTCTTTCTTGTACTCAGTGGCGGCTGAGTTCAAGATCTTTTCTTCTGTTTGCTTACCATTGAATAAAGGTTTATGTCATAACCCCTCGTTAAGATTGCATCTGTATGTGCTCCTGACGTGAAATCTCTTTGGTCTTGCTGGGGCAGATGGCTCAAATCACTTTCTATTTGTGCACACATTCTATTTCCTTCTTCCCATGAGATGCTTGCTTAGGGTTCCCTTCCTTGCTCTAGTGGTCGATTTAGGCTGACTCAGGACTTTGTGTTTTTACGGGTAGAGAGGTTCTCAGATGGAAATAACGCTTCAATTAAGTTGAAAATTGAAAATTGAAACCCTAACTATGAATGCAAGTATTGCAATCATTTTCTGGAGGAATTACAAATATGACATGAAATTGTAAAAGGGAACACGCTGGAGGAAATAGCACAGCGTTTTAAAGTGTGGAGGACGCTAGAAAGTGGTAGCACAACGTCTTAAGTTCGGTAGGGTTTGAGCCATTGTGAGTGAATTGTTATGCCTTCTAGTTTATCAGCGTTGATGAGCTTGCAATAGCTGCCTAGGATAACATCTGCTACCAGGTACACTTCATCTTCTCTTTCGGTGGGTGAGTCAGGTGGAGTGGTCATTTTTACCGTCATGCTCCCAACCTTGAATGCAGTCGTCTTCGTCACCAGATCTCCAATTCCAAATGGGTTTGGGCGTGCAGATATCCGGACCTTGGCCTTATCTTCCTTGACCAAGACAGCCTCTACGCTCTTGATAAAACGTTTGAAGGGGCCGGCTTCCCATTCACATCTCTTAGCTGGGGTTGGTTTGTTGGTCGGAGCCAGTCCCCAGGACTTATCAGAGTGAGGAGTGATTGGTTGCAAGAAGGGTTGCGTGATGAGACTTACTTGAGCTCGGAACCTCTTAATGTATGCTGATGGGCTCTCTCCGGGAAGTTGTGTGACATTGGCAAGCTGCAGGTGCGGCAATGGACAGCCTTCAGGTCCAGACGGCTTGTTGGAGATCCTTTCAGGTGTTGTAATCGGTAGAGGGCAAACTCCCAGTGTTGTCTTGTTGTCATGTACCCAAGAGCGTCCAAGGATCATGTCGTAATTCGGATGCTCTCTGACTATGTAGAACTTTGCTTGTGTCGAGGCATCGACCAATTTTACTTCAAGATCGATGTATCCATATGCATCTCTGAGTTCTCCTTCTGCAGTCTTAATCCCAATTGGTTGCAAGTAGCCTCCTGTTTTGAAATCTTTTCGCTTTTAAGGTCCGGAGAGTGATGATGTTGAATTCAGAGGCCGTATCGATCAATGTGTTATCGAACTCGATATCCTTCAAACGGCAACGGTTAAGAGTCCCCAATTTCCCTTGCTTGCATCTTCCAAACGAGGATCGAGGTTTCGCTTCCTCTTCCAGATACAAGCGTTTGCCTGAGACAACACGGTTGAGGGCTGCAAATATGTCCTGACGCTGTGCTTTGGAGAAGTACAAGATCTCGCATAAATGTTCCATCATAGATTGTACAGTCTTGCGAACGGAATCCCCAGAAATCATGAAGTTCCTGACATGAAGAGGGTCTCTACGAACACCTTCATTTCCAAGCTGGAGTTCTCCTGTCTCTCTGAAGATCTGTTTCAGCCTGTTGCAGTATTTGGTTAGATGGTGAACGAACCTATGGTAGCGACAGTACTTAGGATCCGCCATATCTTTCTCAGTTGGTGGACGTCTGATAGGAGGCAGCTTGATGGCGTCGTCTTGAATCCACGCCTCCAAGAGTTCCACTACTTCATTCATGGGGAACGGGAAACCTGTATCTTCGGTGTCTTGTGCAGGAGTCTTGCCCGCTCCCTTTTGAGAAGAAGTCATGTGTGCTGGAGCCACACGCTTGGGTTGTTGTTCTGTTGCTGAAGCTTTCCTTTTTCCTCCTTCGCCAACCACGCTCACAGAAGGACCAGTGTTGTATTGTTTATTTGTGAGACGCCTGCTTCCTCGACTCTCACGTGGATCTTCGTTTCGAACAACCCTGGTTCTCTCTAGTAATGTTGGGGCGGTTGTAGCTGACCGTTTGGCAGCTTCATGGAGTTCGGAGAATATCTGAAAGCCCGGATTCTCTAGTAAAGCGCGGTATATGGGTATCATCCCGTTGATGCATAGCTCCACCAACTGGCGTTCAGTGATGTTCGGATCATGACAATCTAGTGCTTGAGTTCTGAACCTCTTAACGAAGTCGTTGGATGCTCGTTGTTCCGCTGAGAGACTCTCCCTAGATCTGAAAAGGTGATCTGCTCGGATACGAAGAAATACTTCCTGTAGAAAGCACCGACCATCTCCCCCAATTGGATATCTTTGTCAGTGTGATGTTGTTATACGGGTGTACGCTCTTCCCGTAAGTGATTTCGAGAATTCTTTCAGGCATAGAACATGATTGTAATCATGCTCCCCCAAGGATTCCAAAAATCGAGAAACGTGTTCACGAGCGTTACCAGTACCATCGTAGAGGGAGAACTGAGAAGAGGTGTATCCTCTTGGAAGAGGGATTCGTTGCATATCTTGAGGGTACGGCGGCTGATGTTGGTGTGCATCCATCAGATTTCCTTTGCCTCGGTTTTGGAGAAGTCGTTCCAGGTCCTCACGTGTGATGAAGTTGGATGGCTGGTCCCTCTCTCGTAGGCGTTCAGGAGCAACACGAGCTTCTTCACTCATGTGGGTCTGAGTGAAAATGCCTGCTCCGGGTGTATTGAAGGCATCCCTTGCTGGCTCCAAGGGTTGCCGTGAATCTTGCGGCAATCGTTAGGTTAAAGTTTTAAGGAAAGTGAGTACCTCTTTCTGAGTTGCGGCCATATCCGTTTGAGTCTTAGCAAGAATCTCCTTCTTCTCCATCAAGTCTGCAATGGTAATGGGCGGTGGTCCTCCTCTCGTCCCTCCGGCTCCTCGTCCTGATGAAGGAGTGAAAGTTGTTGTCCTAGTGACCACTGGAGGCGTTACACTTGAGGAGATGTCGGGATTCGCGGCTTCTCTAGCTCTGGTGATGGGAGGCGTTACACCTACTAGAATGTCTCCTGCTCCGCTAGCGTTGGTGATAGAAGTGACGGCTCCACGAGATGTATTGACCACGGTAGCTCCACTGACGGGTACATCGACACCGGGAGTCTTATCTACACTAGCTCCATCATAATTGATTGCTGATCCAGACCTGAGTACCACCATCTTGAAATGAATTGTTGATTGAATTGGTTCTAAGATCTACCCTTTTTGAAATTGGTAAAATTGAATCGGATTTCGAAGAAATTGACTTTACAACCGAGAGATTAACCTCCTACTGTGGTCGCCAATTGTTTATGGGTGAAAACTATCTCTGTCGGTTTTGGTAATTTGGGGTGTGTGGATGAGAAATGAGTCTAAACCTTAAACAAATGCACTGCATAGGAGTGCTTGTAGATTCGAGAAATCAATCTGTGCAAATCCGGCTCAAACCAAGAAATGGCCGTTCCAGACTTGTTTCGGTCACAAAGTGAAGGAGATGGGGTTGATCTTAGGGAGGGAAGCGAAGAAGGTGTTGAGATTGTGAAGGTGTTGGCTATGTATGACTTGTATCAGGAAGCTGGACTGGCTTGCAGGATGTAAGCTATCAGTTCCGGTGTTTGAATACGATGGTATCAACACTTGCTTCTGTTATCTTTGGAAATAGGGAGGAGAACCTATTTATACAAGTCATTTGAGACTTATTCACATCTCTCGTGGGAAGTGGAGGAAGTGGAGTGATGTAGTAGTGGAGTTGTGTGTTGGTGTTACACGACCAGTACTGCCCACTTCTCCTGTCATCTCTAACCGTCCATGACTTCCTGACACGTTCTTGTGATGGCGCGTTGCACGCTGTAAACCGCCAGACCAATACCCCATCATGTATCCCCCAGTTTGTGACATGATTGATGTCTCGAGTGTGTGGATCGTGGGACCCACAGAAAGTAGCATGTAATGCTAGATTAAATAACTAAGTTATTTAGGAAGTCGATACTTATGAAGTACCGTGTGTATTCTATGCAGGTACTGCATCATGGTGTGGTAAAGTGAAATGTGGTGATCACCATGACGCCTCACTGACCAATTAACTCCTGACCAGGGTTGTATAACCAAGCCGATGAAGTTGGACGGACGAGATGATCTTTGAGACACTCATCTGCGACCGTTGGTGGAATTAGGGTTTTTGAAGAGGTGCGCAAGCATCACTCTTCAGCTTGGTCGAATCCAAGCTTGGGATACAATTTTGGTAGGTTCGATAGTGCATGTGTGTAGACGACATGACGGTGTAGGCGCCCATACCTCATTGTCTCGTGAAAGTGTGATCTGGGCCACTCAATTTGTCCGGCAAAGTTGAGTGGTCGAGATCAATTTGCAACAGAAATCTGGTGCCGCAAAAGCCGCGCATCATGCCCACTTCGGGCGCACGCTTCAAGACGACCAAGTTTGGTCGGTCTTGGCCGATTAGTCTGGTATACAGACGGCGAGCTGGTATACACGTTCATACCTTAATATCCCATAGAAACGTGATCTAAGCCACTCAATTTGTCCGACAAAGTTGAGTGGTCGAGATTAGTTTGCAATCGGGAGGTGCGACCATGCCTAGTTTGGGCGTGCGAATCGAGGCAAACAGGCATGATATGCCTTGGTCGATCGGGTATGGAGATAGATGGGCCCACGGTGGTCATGTTGATACGCACCGGACCTGCTTAGTCTAATCTCGGACCCTTCGTTCGCAAGGAGAAAATGGACGCTCGTGATTGTTCAAACCCTAATTAGGGTTTCACCGCCGTCGTGCGTCATGCCTTGTTTGGGCGCACGAATTGGAACGACCAACTATAGTTGGTCCTGACCGATCGGTCATGTATGTAGGCGGGCCCACGGTGTTTGTGTTGACATGCTCTAGGCCCTTTGAATCTACATCTACACCCTCCATCTATGCCTGCGAAGATGGATGGTTGAGACTGTTTTGCGATACATGTAATGTGCCGCAAACCCTAATTTAGGGTTTTTCGTCCATATTGCTTTGGTTTGGACGGTTTGGCAAACTATGCCACCCTTTTGGGGAAACCGACCTTGCAGGGTCCGCGTTGGGTCGGTGGTGCATATTCCAATACCTGCTTGGGGTCATGGATTCAATCTAAGCCATCCAATCATGCTGGTGGAGTTGGATGGTCATGATCGTTTCTGAGACTGATATGGTCAGTTCAGGTTCAAATATGCTCAATCGGGCTAGTATAACACACGAGAGTTGTAGCATGTATGGGTATTTCGTACATGTTTTATTATTAATGCTTGGAGATTCGTGTTGCTCTGCTGAGAACAACACTCAGTCGTCATGCCACACCGGTAATGAGTACAGGAAATACAAGGCTGGTCATGCATTAATTAATAATGTTGTAAATTCATTGGGGTATATGGGATTGTTGCTACATGCTCCAACCTCGGATGAATTTTGTGTAATTTAATTCACAGAATACAGGGATTGTTGCCACATGCTCTATTCTAGGTGAATTAGTAAAGTGAAGAAGTATTCATCACTTATCAATGGCTTTATCTTTTGCAAGATGTTAGCGTATAATTTTGGCTTTTACAATTTTAGCCTAAAATGAAAATCCACCATCAACAATACCGAACATACCCTTTTTGTTTAAGACAACAATATCTAGTTGTGGTTCAGGTTCAGGCTCTATAAAAGGGTCTTGATAAAAAGTTTTCCTTGACTGGATTTCCTCAAAGGTAAGATCCCGAAGATCAAGTTGTAGAGTTTGAAAATACTAAACTAAGAACTTAGAGGCATATAATAATAACCTGAATAATAGGGGATCATCTAAGTCAATCAGATTTGACTCACACAGCTGACCACAATGAAAGTGGTGGTCTTCCTTAAACAAATATGTCGACCCTAATCTCCTAAAGTAATTAGGTTTAGTCTCAAAACTTAATAACTGACATATCTGTAACTCAAATGTTCCCACAATTGAAAGAAAAATTTTTGGTGGGAAAACAAAGTCAATTTTGGTATCATAGCCTTGGTTAACCGCATCAACCAGAGGATGGGTTTCTAACAACTGAGATTCATTCTGGACATCATGAGGTTCGGGAAAACGTGTATGAAGATAATCTTGTAAAATGGTTGAGGCATATATGTCAAGTCCTACGCGTGGGAATTTTCTGAGAGCTAAAGGTAAGGAACACGGAGAATGATAATCACCCCCAAACTTAAAGTTTTCAGTGTCTCTAGGTAGACTAGTCACACTTTCCCTAATTTCTAAATCATCAGATTCCTGAAAATGGTCAATTGATTCTTCTAAGTTATATTTAGGTGCATCCTCACTCATCTCTACGAGTCTATCTTCTTCTAAGACTAGTGTTTCTAACTCGTTAGACTCTAAAACAGTCTTCTCAGAATGAACTTGTTCCTTTAAACCATCGTGACAATCATATAAGACCAAGCACTATGGTGCCTTCTATCCCTTCCCTATCCCTCATATGTAGGGAAAAACCAAAAAACCATCCACTATGGTCTCCCATATCCCTACATGAGTAGGGATATCCCTCACTTTTCCTACTAGGAGGATCACATCTGATCCGCCATGTAGGGAAGGGAAATCACACGGCTACTCAGTTGTTGTATTTCTTTACGCTTTAAGGATACTGAGTAGCCGTAGCTTTTTACACGGCTACTGAGTAGCCGTTTAGGTAAAAATATTTGTTTGACCTTTTTTCGTTTACACCTCTCTCACACCCGATCCTAACCATCCATCATTAATAACGGTTCTATTTTCTCCACCGTCGGATCCCAACGGTCATTTTTTCAAAATCCTCTATAAATACCACTCTAATTCTCACACCAAATCAATTGATTTCTTATTTTTCTTCTTCTTACTATACTTCTTTGATTTTTATATTTATCTTCTACTACTCAAGTTTTTATATTTTAGTTTGATTCAAAATGGTTAATAATTTTGTTCTATGGGAAGAGATTGATCTTACTGTTGCCTTTATTTATGTTAGTATGGATGAAATTGTGGGTTTGGGACAAAAAACCCGCTATGTTTTGGATACGTATTCACCAAAATTTTGTCGAACGCAACGGCAATCCTAATGGAAGAGATTGGGCAGCCTTAAAAACCAAGATGAAAGCAATAAAAAAAGATGTCAGAGAATTCATGTCCATTCTTAACGTTATATATCGGCAAACCAAAAGCGGTGCGAGACACGGAGATTTGGTAAGTTCTATTATTGTTGTTAAGTTTTCCATATAGTTGGTGATGTTTTTAATAAATAAAATTTTTCATACAAAATTTTTCAGACAAAAGAAGGTCGGGAGCAATTTCAGTTTCAAACAGGACAACTGTAGTTGCAGGAAATCCCACAATACATCCCTCACTAGAATTCATAATAATCAACACATCTTTAAGATCAACAATCACACTTTTTATTAATTGGGTTTAAGAATTTTTACAAGAAGGAAATGAAATCAAGAATAAAACCGCTATCTTAAACTTTCTCTCTCCTCAAAACTTTCTCTCCATTCTAAAAAGATCTCCCTCTACCTTAAGCCTGTTCGGCTCTTTATATAGGATATTACATAGTGGGTGACAGCTAAGCTGTCCTTTATTTTAGGATATGACTTGCGATATTCTTGCAAGTATACAAGTGTTAGAGTTCGCAACACTCCAAAATTTCGCAAGATCTCCACATCTTTCTCGTGTTTAGGCTGTCGTCATCTGTTGCGTCATTTCTCTAACCAGTCTGCGATATCTTCGCAGTGTGTTGTATAAAGATTTCGCAAAGGTATTGATGTTGCGATATTCTGATCCTATATCTTGCCTCTTCTCATGTCTTCTCTGCGAAGGAGAGAATGATATGAGAACTAGTGTTTCAAAATGCCGCAACTGTTCATTTCTTTCCTTAAGTTTTCTACCGACAAGATTCCATGAATTAAGCATAACCGCTTACACGTGTTAAATATTCCTCTACCCACCGGCACATTCAATGCTAACCGGTCATCACTTTCTTATCTATTTAAGAAGGGATCTATCATAGAAATAATTTCTTTCTTTTACTTCGGCTTCTTCATCTCCATATTCTCTGTAAATCCTTATCGTCTGCAACTTTTTACGAATTCATTCTGCTACTGTTCTTATGGATTCATCAAGGTTTGTTGACTTTGCTGAAAATGATCTTACTGAAACTGATCTCATCTACTGAAATTGTCTTATTTGATTTTGTTCATCTTTATGTAATTCCCATACTTTTTCTGTTTCAGCAAAAGCACCTCTAGCATCAAATTTACGGTCCAAAACCCTAATATTCCCAAGGGTTCACAGCAAAGAGTCGCCGTAAACAAAAGAAAGCCTTCGAATAGCAAGGTAGTAAGAAACACTATTCTTTTAATAACAATATTGTTGCCTCTATTTCTTATTTGAATTGTGATTCGCATGGTGATGGGAATGTCGACAAACCCTACAAAAGATCTCGCCACCTTAAAAATGTGGAAACTTCCGTCTATGTTTAATCCTTCAATATATCCTGCAATCTCTTCGCAAGCTGAATCCTTACTTCCTATTCGTGAAGGTATTGCCATAGATTTCTCCCCTGTAACTGATCTTTCTATAGTTGAAGTTCCTTGTAATAACCCTACTGCGAATGAACCCTTCTCTTCTTCTACTGTTAATACCTATGATCTTGACACTACCTCAACCCCAGTTATTAATCTTCCTCAAATTTCATCTTCGAATGACGCATCTCTAACAAAGAATGATTCAATTCCCCAACCTTCTGTCATCACCACTTCTTCATCCGAATCTCTCCCTTTTACTAAAGAAACTTTGGAAGGAATAGATATTGCTTTCAAGGTTTTACCACATGTTCTGGATGACGTCAAGAAATCTTCCGTTGATCCTATCAAATTTGGTGTCTGCGAAATTTTGAGTAAGTATTTTGGCTCTGACAAAATGATTTCGCAAACATCCTTTGAGAAAGAAGTTGAAACTTTAAAGGAGAATCTCCAAGCCATGACCTTGAAATGTGACACTCTTCATCTTGAAAATCAAAAGCTTCAGAATGTCTCACTAGATCGTGACAATCTTCGCAAAAAGAACGAAGAATTAAAAGGTACAACTTTCTTATCTCCCCCCCTTTTTTTTTTAAATCAATTGTTCGCCCTTTAAGTTTTACACCAGAAACGAATAATGGAGATATATCATCTTGAATCCGTCGCTGAAGAAGCCTGTGTAAATAGAGATGCTTGGATGGATCAATATAACCAATTAGATAACCTTCATAGATACTCTGTCGATCAAATAGATAACCTTACCAAGGAGAATACTCAATTAATTCAGAAGCAAAACTTGTTAAGTAGTGAATTATCTCGCCTCTCTTATGCTTTGACTAAAGCTAATTTGGAGTTGGAAACTTTATCAGATGAGAATAAGACCCTATCTCAAGAGAAGCGAATTCTTTTAAATAAGGTGGCGATCTCTTCGCAACAACTTAACATTTGCCAAAAAGTATGTAACGATCAAGAACAATCTCTCTGCTCATTGAGAAATAAACTTAAAGAAGTAATGAGAATCATCTATCACGAGAGAGATAAACTTATTCAGGGTAGAATAACTTTAAGTGTAAAGGCAAGTCAACTCAAAGATCAATACTCCAAGCTCGAAGAATCCTATACTTCTCTTGAGAAGGAAAACACTTTACTCATTTCTAACGAAAAGAATCTTCGATCTCGCCTGAAAGGTTTAGTTGGAGATAAGTTTGACGATGCAATGGACCACTTGGAGAATAGTTGCATGGCTTTAACTCAATATATTATCTCGCAAAAGGAAGGTAGTCATAAAATTTGACTGCCTCAACCATTTTTTCTTTGTTAAGTCTTTTTATGATATCTTCCTCGCGAATTCTTCGCCTGAATAATTTTTCTCGTATTCTTTGTTTTCACAGAATCTGAGAAAAATCTTCATTCCTCTATTTCTGTTTTGGAGTCTAAATATGCCAAAATTCGCAAAGAGAATGTATTACTTGCCTCTACCCTTGCTTGTTCTCGTGATCGGGCAGAAAGAAGGTTTGATTATCTTGCTTATTTCAAAGATATGCAAAGTAGGAATCATCAAAAAGCACTCCTTCACCAAGTTCATCTCAGGGCTGAAGTTCTTGTGAACAATATCTTGTTGCCCAAATCTCTTCCCCCTATATCTGTCGAACCTTTGGAAGTAGATGACGATGAAGTTCCTTGTTCTCCTGATAGTGATTATTATTATGAAAGTGGCGAAGATTTCGCAAATGAAGAAGAAATTCCTCCTAATGATGCAACTGTTAATGATAACCCAATTGAAGAAGAGACAAGAGTACACCAGAATGAAGGAAGGACTGGCGAAAATGAAAAAGCTAGCAAAAATGAAAAAACTGGCGAAGAACGTCCATTATCTCCTTCTAGCGAAAAAATTGATGAAAATATTTCATCTTCTCCTGGCAAAATTAATCTTGAAGCTTGAGTTTCTTATGTAATTTTATTTCTTTGGGTTGCTTCATCTTTATAACTTCTTGCAAATGGTGTACTTCAGTAAAATTTGAAATGTATTTACTCTTTTATCATTGTGCTTACTAGCGAGAAAGATAATGCTTGTTGTTTAATAATTCCATACTGCCTCTCATTATCTTTCTTGCGATGAATGATCTGCATAAGTAATAGTTAATTCTTATAAATTTTTTGTTGTATCATGTGGTCTTATTTTGCCTTCCTAGTTGAAGGTCTTATTTCGCCACCCCTTGTCATTGCGACAAAATCGCAGGACGTCTTTGCACTTTCATGCAAAAACCCATTGATCTTGCCTTAACTTTTTTCTTTTATTGTTTTTGTTGCGACAATATGACAGGCCTAAATATTCTTGCGAAAATAAAGCCCCATGACATTGCCGTCTTGCGACGAAATCGCAGGACGTCTTTACACTTTCATGTATTGACCCATTGATCTCGCCTTATCTTTCTCTTTTGTATTATTGCCTCTTCAGGATTTTCGCACAAATATGACAAGCCTAAATATTCTTTCGAAAATAAAGCCTCGTGACATTTGCGTCTTAAGACACTTATCAGCTCCCTAATGGAGGGTGCCGCCCTTATCTTCCCCCCGGTTGCCCCTTAAAGGAGGCGTACCTCTACCATACAAGGTTGGCTCCTCCAATCCGGTCTTAACAACAACCAGTTGTTTTCGCAGCCTCTTATCCCTTTTGCCTATATGGCTTATGGTTACAAGACTGCACCCTAAGTGGGGTTTTCTTCGGGCCGAGTGCAGCATAAGTCAAGACTTGCCAAGAATGGCCGAGACGCTTCAAACGCCCAGGACTCTTGGCTCAACCGTGTACCTCGGCGCCTTGATCAGATGCCGCACTCCTTAGAAGAGACCCTCGGTCGTCCAACCTAAGTCATAAGCTTAGGTTGAAAATCCAAGGTACCTCTCCTGGATGGGATTTATTGACCCCAAATCTCCATGACTCAGGTTCCAGGGGCGGTGTAACCTTTTCGCTGAGCCATGCAACATGTACCCCCTTCTATGACGCACTTTAGGTCTTACATTTGCCTCTTGCGAAATTTTGATTTCGCGAACTAGGGTGTACGCCATAGTAGGTTCGCCCCTTTCTAGTATGTCATTAATCTTTGATTATCTCTTGTAATTATCTCTGCGAAATTTTCGCGTATTCTTTCTTTTTTTTGGATATGTATAATCTCGCAATTATTCTTTCATAAGATCTTCACATAGATTCATTTTGTTTCAATCATTCATCATTTCGCAGTTTACTCTTTCCCAAAACTTTTTATGGGTAATATCTCTTTAAGTACAATATGTTCCATGGTCTATCAAGTCTATGACCCACATCTTTACCCTCAGGATCCATCAATCTATATGCCCCTGTTCCAACTATTTCCTTAATGATGTAAGGACCATCCCATTTTTTGGATAGTTTTCCTCCACTTTCTCGCTGATATATTGGTGTTTCTCGCATCACCAAGTCACCTGGTTGAAACTCTCGTGTTTTAACACGTTTATTATATTCTCGAGCTAATCTTCGTTGGTAGTTTTCCATATGCTGTAGAGCCCTTTCTCTTTTTTCTTCTAATTCATCTAACTTGGTTAAAATCATACCCGCACTAAGATTTTTCTCCCAAGCCTCTCTTTTTGTTGTGGGAATAATAACTTCTGTTGGTAGCACGGCCTCAACTCCATATGTTAAACAGAAAGGTGACATTCCAGTAGCTTCTCGCCTGGTTGTGTTATAAGCCCATACTGCATTATGCACCTGTTCGCATCATGCTATATTGTGCCCTTCTAATTTCTTCTTCAATATATCTGCGATTGTCTTATTTGTTGCTTTTACCTGCCCATTGGCTTGTGGATATAGAGGGGTTGACTTCCCACATTTTATCTTAAATACGTTGAGTAACATTTCTATGTTCTGCCCTTCAAACTGTTTCCCATTGTCAGATACCAATTGTGCGGGAATTCCAAATCTGCAGATGATATTTTCAAATATGAATGTAAAAATGTCTTTGTCGCGAATGTGTTGTACTGCCTTTACTTCTGCCCATTTTGTGAAATAATCTGTAGCGACAATTAGATATCTTCTTTGTCCAGATCCCGGTAAAAACGGTCCCACAATGTCTAAACCCCATTTTCCAAAATGCCATACACTTGTTGAGGATGTTAATGGTGCTCCAGGTGCATGTATTTTCTTTCCGTGCCTTTGACAATCTTCGCAACGCCTTGATACTTGTTTCGCATCTTCATGCATATATGGCCAGTAATAACCTTGCATTTTCACTATTTATGCCAAAGATCTTCCGCCGCTGTGATTGCCAGCATCCCCACAATGTAATGCCTTCAACACTTCTTCTCCCTCTTTTCGTGTCAAACATCTGAGAGATGGTCCGTTAAAGGATCTCTGATACAATACCCCGTCTCTTAGTTCATAATTTGTCGCGCGGCTCTTTAATTTGTGTGCCTCCAATCTATTTCTTGGTGTTTCTCCTTTCATCAGATATGCATGAAGTTCTGCTCTCCAATCTTCAATATTGAGTGCTTGTTCTCCATCTTCTATTATCATTACATCTACCTCTTCTTCTTCTTATTTATTGATTGATGGCGATAGAAGTGTCTGCATCTTTATGCATCTCGCAGTTGGGTCTGTCATCATACTTGAGATGAAAGCAAAAGCATCTGCGAGTCTGTTATATTTTCTTGATATATGTCTCCATTTTATTTTTGGGATTTTTGCTGACAATTCTTCAACAAGTTTCTTGTATTTCTTCAAGGATGGTTCATTTGTAGTGTATTCTCCTTTTATTTGACGAATGACTAGTTGCGAATCACTGGTAATCCTCACATTTTCCAACTTCATTTCTATTGCGAACTTCAAGGCATGTATCACAACTTCATATTATGTTTCATTATTTGTGGATGTAAACTCCAATCTAAAGGAAAAAGCCATTTTGGTGCCTTCTGGCGAAATCAAAACAATTCCAACTCCGTTACCTTCCCCATTTGATGATCCATCCACCAATATTTCCCATCTATTTGGCTCTGTTAATAGATCTCTTGGATTTCCATGGTCTTCTTCTACATCCATCATTTCTTCCATGACTTCATCATCTTCTAGAGGAAATTTCGCTAAGAAATCTGCGACAACTTGTGATTTGGGTGAAGATAATATTTCATATTTGATTTTGAAATGTCCTACTTGTGCATTCCATCTCTCAACTCTGCCTGATCTTTTTGAATTCTTCATTACTGACTCAATTGGTACCTTTGTCAACACCCTTATTTTATGTGCCTGAAAATATATGCGAAGTTTAAATGTTGCATAAACTAATGCCAAAATTAGTTTTCCAACTTTTGAATAATTTTTCTCATGGCATTGAAGGTTTTTGATGTAATAGATTGGTTTCTCAACTCCCGCATCTACTCGTAATAACACAAAGACTTAATGCGTGCGAAGTTGTCGCAAGATAGATTAACAATTCTTCTTCTGGTTTTGCTTTTTGCGAAATAGATATATTAAATCGAGATGTTCTTTTATTCCTTGAAAAGCTTTTCGCATTAAATCTGTCCATCTAAACTTCGTCCCCTTTTTGAGTATGTTGAAAAAATGTTTACCTTTGTCGATGATCGCGAAATGAACCTTCCTAACGAAGCTAAGAGCCCATTTAACTTCGTACATCTTTTACCGTCATTTGGTGTTGGCATGTCACGAATTGCTTGCACTTTTCCGGATCAACTTGTATTCCTTCTTTTGATACAATGTAGCCTAAAAATTTTCCCGATGCAACCCCAAAGATACACTTATCCTGGATTTACTTTGATGTTAAAATGCCTCATTTGTTCAAAAATTTCCCTCAGATCTTGGACATGATCTTTTGCTTCTTTACTTTTTATTAACATGTCATCCACATACACCTCCAACGTTTTGTGTATCCACTTCGCAAACACCTTCTCTACCATCCTTTGGTATGTTGATCCAACATTTCGCAAACCAAATGGCATTTTCGTATAACAGTATAACCTTCTTGGAGCGAAAAAAGTAGTATGTTCTTGATATTCTTCAGCGAGAGGGATTTGATTGTAGCCTTTGTATCCGTCTAGAGAAGATATTCTATCATTTCCCGCTGCTGATTCAACCATTTGTGGAATATCTGGTAGCGGAAAACTGTCTTTCGGAAAAGCTTTATTTAGATCAGTACAATCTATACAAATTCTTATCCCCTTATTTTTCTTCGGGACCACAACCATGTTTGATATTCACTCCGGATATTTAGCTTGTCTTATGATTCCTGCATCAAGCATCTTCTGCAATTCTTCTTCTATTTGGGGATGATATGTTGTTGCGATTTTTCTGATTCTTTGTTTGAATGGCCTTGCATTTTTGTCAATCTCCAACCTATGACACGCCACAGACGGATCTATTCCAGGAATCTCATCCATGTTTCATGCGAAAATATCTCTATATTCTCGCAACAGACTAATAGTTCTTTCTTCTTCATCTGCCTCCATCTTAGTCCCAATTTTTAGTATTTTAGGTTCTTCTTTGGTTCCAACATTCACTTCCTTTGTTGGTTCCGCCGCGGTGTAACTGGTCTCAGGTTCTCCCATAGGTGTTGGTTCTTTTATCTCCTTCGCAAGTTCATTCCCTTCTTCCGAAATTTCGCTGGGTATTCCTTTTCCTTCCTCTGCTCTTATCATGTAAGTTCTAAATTCTTCTTCTTTCTTTGCCTCCTTTGCCATTTTTCTGCGATTTTTTCGCTTCTTTGCACGTCCTTCATACTGCTTTACTTCAATTTGATAACATAATTTCGCTTTATCAACATCCCCTCTAATTTCACCAATCCCACTCGGCATAGGAAATTTAATGCATTGATGTAATGTTGACGCTACGGCTTTAATTGCGTGTATCCATGGCCTTCCCAACAACATGTTGTATGGCGATTCCATATCCACCACGCATAATGTCACTCGTGTTTCAATCTCTCCTAGCAAAATTCGCATCTCTATTTCCCCTTTTGGTTTTGTTGTAGATTTGCCAAAGCCATGAATATGATATGTTGAGGGAGACATCTCTTCATTTTTATACCCCATTTCTTTGTATGCATGGTAAAACATTATATCCACCGAACTTCCAGTATCCACCAAAGTTCTGTCTACCGCCCATTCTTCCATAGTTTTTGCTGATTTCCCCTTTTCTTTCCGTGTGGTTACTGTGATTACCAAAGGAGATGTATGGCTCAAATTTTTTCTTGGTATTTCTGCTGCTGTGAATGTAATTTTCTGTTTTTCCCAATCTTTCAAGGGTGATACCTTCTCCACCGTCATGATTTTCTTTCCTTCAAAATCTCGTTTATGTATTCTCCCTCTGATATTTTCATGGAATTCATTAATCATTGTTTTTGTAATCACGCTACACTCCAACCTTCTGGTTGAAACTGATTTATCGATTTGTTTCATCATTTTCTTGATTTGAACAATCTTAATAATAATCTTTAATCTTATATGCTAATCCCTGTTTCTAGCGCCATTATGTAGTTGCAGGAAATCCCACAATACATCCCTCACAAGAATTCTGATGTAGTTTTAATTGTGGTAAGTAGAGTATCGTTCGCTCGGACTCGTTGAGGTTGATTTTAAGACTTACTTAAATAAAATACTAGAAACAAAGAAAAGATTTTAACAATGTTGAGAGATACTGGGACTTAGGATTCCACCAAACTTCACAATCAATTGGTTCATACAATGATTCGTAACAATTTTAGGTCTTTTCTAGACTCTATTTCTTTGCCAAAAGTAGATTTTATAAAGCATTAGATGTAAATCGTAAGCATAGTGCATCAAAAGTTCTTAGACTAAGCATACACTATCAAACAAAATCACAAATAATCAATGAAAATCATAAATCGATTAAAAATCAGTGCAAAAAGTCATAAGAATCAATTATAATTACCAAACAATTGTGAACTTGGCTTCCTCCATCATCCCAGCGATGGGGTTTAGCTCCTCATATCGAAAACACGCACAAAATAATAATCCATAGCTCGAATAGGTGTTTTATCGAAGAAATTGTATAAAACAGAGATTTGTAATTTGTATTGGTGTTACAAGCGTCACCGTTACAAGAGAATAAGACTGTAAAAGAAAACGATAGTTGATTGACACTGTCGTTGAATTTAAGATCGCTTCATGCGTTTCTTCGTGTTCTTCGTGTTCTTCAGAACGACACTTCAGAAGTGTCGTCTGCAACCTCTCTTCTTCCTCTTCACCTGCTGCTGCTGCAACTTTCTCTGCAGCGTGATTTCCTCGCCTCTGCTTCACCCCCAAACCCTCCGACTTGGCTTTTATGAACCTCCTCCACTCTATTTATATCAAACAGGGCCAAAATACTCGAGAAAATCTTGTCTTTACCTCCACGGCAAGCCATGATATTATTTCCATTTTTATTTCTTATTTGCGTGTCAATCACAGATTCTGGGTTGTTCGGATTTTGTAAATATAGAATGAGATCATATGGAGGATATCTTTCTTTTTTTTTGTTTTACTCGTAACTTCCCACAATAACCAACTCCCGAGAAAAACTTCACTTCCCTGTTTCATGTCAATCGGAGTTCTAGCCAAATTGGGTCCAACTAAACGATCATACCAAGCCTGTTTAGGCCTCAGAAGTAATCCAAATCAATTTCAGCCCTTTAGTCTTCCTATAACTCGATAATATCCCAACCCTAATTCTGCCAGGGACGAACCAATTTTCCCGCCAATTTAATCGTTCAAATGAAGATGATGATGGTCGCCCCTTATCTGCCAGCAGAGTCCCTTTAGCAACTGGGGTGGAAATAGTAAATGAGTGCCCCTTATCCAAATGAAGGGTCCTTTTAGTGATTCTTCTGAGGTGTAATTATAACTTTTCTGGGGAGTCTCCAGCATACTTCCGGGGTGCCTGTAGTGCGTCTTCTGGGTGCCTTTAGTAATTTTCTCCCAGGACCACTTTTCGAGCCAATTTCGCCGCAAAAGCTTATTTCTCCAAAAACACCTACAAAGACATAAAATACCAAAATAAGCGCAAAGTCGAGTACTAACATTACAGAGAATAGAGACTAAAATAGACACATAAATGCGTCTATCAAATTCATAATAATCAACACATCTTTAAGATCAACAATCACACTTTTTATTAATTGGGTTTAAGAATTTTTACAAGAAGGAAATGAAATCAAGAATACAACCGCTATCTTAAACTTTCTCTCTCCTTAAAACTTTCTCTCCATTCTAAAAAGATATCCCTCTACCTTAAGCCTGTTCGGCTCTTTATATAGGATATTACATAGTGGATGACAGCTAAGCTGTCCTTTATTTTAGGATATGACTTGCGATATTCTCGCAAGTATACAAGTGTTAGATTTCGCAACACTCCTAAATCTCACTAGATCTCCACATCTTTCTCGTGTTTAGGCTGTCGTCATCTGTTGCGTCATTTCTCTAACCAGTCTGCGATATCTTCGCAGAGTGTTGTATAAAGATTTCGCAAAGGTATTGATGTTGCGATATTCTGATCCTACAACAACCATTCAAGTATGATGCATGTTATGAAATGTTTAGAGAAAAGGTCCATGGATTTAATTATGAACTCATTGTGGGTCAAAACAGTGAGTTGTTTTATAATCATCGTGACTTTGTATAAGTCGAACATGGTACTGAAGTTCTTTCTAATGGAGAGACTCGTTGGAATTACAAGTACAATGCACGTCCTATAGGAACAAAAAAAGCCAAAATGCAAGCTAGACAGAAGAAGGATCGTGAACAAGGTATATTTAGAGAAGGTGATGAGGGAAAATCTTCGTTTAAGATGGAAGAAGATAGGATCTATCAACAAAGTGCTAGTATTTCTGAGTATCTTAAGGAAACACGATCAAGGAAGGGATAAATGAGAGTGGAACAAGAATCCCAATACCAAACAATTGGGGAGTATACTCAACAACCGAGTTATGAAATGGAAGAACAACTCGATTTTCAAAAGCTTCAACAACAAACTAATCAAATGCATCAACAACAAATGCATTTAGATCAAGACAATGCAATAATGTCTATGGACCTTAGTCGGTTAGCTCCCAACGAAAAAAAATATTATCGACGCAAGCAAAAGGAGATCTTGAAGGGGATGAATATAATCAGCGTTGAAGATTCAGAAGATGATGATGTAATCCATCTCTAGTTGTTTTATCTTTTATTGAGTTTAGTTTTTTAATTTCTAGTCTAGGTTTAAATTAAAAGTGTTGTCCTAAATTTCTAGTTAGTATTGTTGTTAACTTAATTTTAAAAGTGTTGTCTAAATTAATTTAAATTGTTGTTTGAATTAATAAAAGGTTTGAATGTGTTGTAACGAAGCGATTTTCATATTCAAATTAATAACTTCATTATCACTTCATTAAAATGTTCATTAATAACTTAAAAAAGAAATTACAATAGATCATTCGATTAAAAGCGTGTATCGCTCTGCCCCCGTTTCTTAACATGGTGCACGATAGGTCTGAATACATTACATGTTATTATTTTTCTTGGTGTGAGATTCAACGATCAATGCCGCTTCGATATGATAAAACTGTTCTCCTCTCCAGGCTTTATATGCATCTTGTGCAGCGGACCTGTCCCTTCTGTACCTATCGAGAAACTCATTGTACTTGATGCATAATTTCCTAACATGATTTGTCCTTGAACAAATATGGGATGGTTCATAATTAAAGCGTGGTTTCTTGCCCGTCGGTTTAACGAAAGGACCCCAACCAACTTGAATCCAAAATATAGTATGATCTTTAGGATATTTTGGAAAATCATCCTTGAGAAGGTAAAAGTTTCTAATCCATTCCGTCTCTTCTTCAACATCCTTTAACCTTGCCCTCAGTTGGAATTGTTCTTGACTTCGTTTTTGTGCCTTGAGTTTTTCTTCGTATTCTGTCGCAGCTGATGATGAATCTTTGGTTTTTTTTGTGGATTTTCGTTTGCTTAACACTTCATCCATCACATTAATAAATTTGGTAGGTGATGAAGACGTTGTTGCGTTCGTAGTAGCTTGATCTCCTCTTTTTCATATCTCTTTTTCCATTGCAGCAATTGATTGAGTGGTTCGCTTGCATCGATCTTCTAAGAATATCTTCGACTGAGTTGGTAGTTGCTAATTGATTTGCCATTGAATAGATGTTTAGCTTTGATTTTCACCTCAAAGATTGATACTGCAAAGAAGAATGGGTAGATTGATGCTGCAAAGAAGAATGGGTAGATTGATGCTACAAAGAAGAATGGGTTATCTTCCTTATATAGGAATCGTTCCCAACGACCATATTTATTAGAACTCGTGCCCAACGGCTCTATTTCTTAGAACTCGTGTCTAACGACTTAATTTCTTATAACTCGTGTCCAACGGATCAATTTCTATGAACTCGTGTCCAACGGCTCTATTTCTTAGAACTCGTTGCCAACAGCTATATATTTCTTTCTATAAATGTAGAACATTTTTTCTAACCAACAACAATTTCAATTCATTCTCAAATATAAACCTCAATCATGTATTCTAACAGTTCGAGTAGAAATGGAAAACAAATAGTATATGTGGAAGCAAAAGAGGTTTGTCCATGTTGTTTCATGGATAATCGTAGTCTGCTTCAATGCCCATGGCTATATACAAAATGTCCCCAACGTGGTTGCACCGGCACTAGGAAGGTAAAAGAGTCGATACTGGAGAAGATAAGGTATTGGAATGGGAGTATGCTAAATGTCCGGGAGAAGCACAATGTTTGTAGGATGCAATGAAAGATGCAATAAAACAAGAAAAGTTGATGAACTCTGCAAGAACTTCAAACTAAAAGGAAAGGTGGAGTTTGAATGCAGCAAGGGGATTTTCTGTGAGACTGAGGTTTGTAATTTCTTTATGGAAATGCACTGGTCAAGTGCAAAGAAAACATATGGAAAACGTTACTGGAAATGCCTTGTCTGTGAAACGGTGGCATGGGTTGAATAAATGTTGTTATGTTTTAGTTTAATCAAGATCAATTGATGTAATGTGCTTTTTTTATAATTAGTATGTGTTGTTGTAAGAGTTTAAATGTGATGAACATGATGTAATGTGCTTCTACAATAAATAATAATAGTTATTTTTGTAGGATCAAAATATCGCAACAACAATACCTCGCGAGATTAATAAACGACAGCATTGCGAAGGTGTCACAGATGAGTAATATAAATGACGCAATGAATGACGACAACCAAAACACGAGAAAGATGTGAAGACCTAGCGAGATCTAAAAGAGTTGCGAGATTATATATTTGTACACTTGCAATATTTCGCAAGTTATTCCCGAAAATAAAGGACAACTTAGATGTCATCCATTATGTAATACCCTATATAAGGAGTCGAGCAAGCCTATTGTAAGGGGGGGGCTTCTTTTCGAGTGTTGAGCAAGTCATTAAGAGAGAGAAAGTTTGTAGAGATTATAATTTCTTTAGCTCTTTTCTATTTTTGCCTTGTAAACATTCAAGAAAGTAATCAATAAAAGTTATAATCGTTCATTTTCAATGGCTTAGTTGTGTGGATTCTTGTGAGGGGTGTAGTGTAGGATTTCCTGCAACTACATATTGGCGCTAGAAACAGGGAGCACTGAGGATGTGAGATTGGATATTGTCATTAAAATTGTTCAAATCAAAAATATGATGGATGAATTGTTTAAAATGAAGAAGGCCAGAATCAAGGAGAATAAGGGAGAATGGGAATGTAATATGATTACAAAGACGATGGTTAATAAATTTCATGAAAATATCAGAGGGAGAATACATAAGCGAGATTTTGAAGGAAAGAAAATTGTAACAACAGAGAAGGCATTACCCTTAAAAGAATGGGAAAAACAGAAGATTATGTTCACAGCAACAGAGATACTAAGAGAGAATTTAAGCCACACGTCTCCACTAGTGATTACAATAAACGCAAGCAAGGAAGAAGGAAAACCAACAAAAACAGTGGAAGAATGGGCAATAAATAGAACTTTGGTGGACACATGGAGTTCAGTGAATATAATGTTTTATCATGCTTATAAAGAATTAGGGTACAAAATTGAAGAAATGACTTCCGCAACATATCATATCTATGGTTTCGGCAAATCCGTAACAAAACCTAAAGGGGAGATAAAAATACGAATTTTGTTGGGAGAAATTGAAACACATCTGACGTTATGTGTTGTGGATATGGAATCACCATATAACATGTTGTTGGGAAGACCATGGATACATGCAATAAAAGCTGTAGCATCGACATTTCATCAATGTGTCAAATTTCTTATGCCGAGTGGAATTGGCGAAATCAGAGGAGATACCGATAAAGGAAGGATATATCATCAAATCGAAGTAAAACATTATGAAGAACAGGTGAAGATGCGTAAAGATCGCAAGAAGATGGCAAAAGCAGCGAAAAAGGAAGAAGAATTTAGAACTTACATGATAAGAGCAGAAGAAGGAAAAGGAATATATGGCGAAGAGAATGAACTTGCGAAGGAAGTAAAAGGATCAACGCCCATGGGAGAACCGAAGGCTAGCTACACCGCGGCAGAGCCAACAAAGGAAGTGAATATCGGAACTGAAGAAGAACCCAAGATGTTAAAAATTGGGACTAAAATGGAGGCAGATGAGGAAAGAAAGACTATTGATTTGTTGCGAGATTATAAAGACATTTTCGCGTGGGATATGGATGAGATGCCTGGAATAGATCCATATGTAGCTTGCCATAAATTAGAGATTGATAAAAATGCAAGACCATTCAAGCAGAGAATTAGAAAAATTGCAACAACATATCATCCTCAAATAGAAGAAGAGTTACAGAAGATGCTTGACGCCGGAATTATTAGACAAGCAAAATATCCCTAATGGATAGCAAATATGGTTGTAGTCCCAAAGAAGAAAAAAGGGATAAGAATTTGCATAGATTTTACCGATCTAAACAAAGCTTGTCCAAAAGATAGTTTTCCTTTGCCAGATATTCCGCAAATGGTTGAGTCAAGCAGCAGAAATGAAAGGATATCCTCTCTTGATGGATACAAGGGATACAATCAAATTCCTCTCTCTGAAGAAGACCAAGAGCATACTGCCTTTTTTGCTCCAAGAGGATTATACTGTTACACAAAAATGCCATTTGGTCTGCGAAATGCTGGAGCAACATACCAAAGGATGGTAGAAAGAGTGTTCGAAAAATAGATACATAAAACACTAGAGGTATACGTGGATGACATGTTAATAAAAAGTAAAGAAGCAAAAGATCATGTACGGGATTTGAAGGAAATTTTTGAACAAATGAGACATTTCAACATCAAAGTAAATCCGGAAAAATGTACCTTTGGGGTGGCATCTGGAAAATTGTAGGATACATTGTGCCAAAAGAAGGAATACAAGTCGATCCAGAGAAAGTACAAGTAATTCGCGATATGCCGACACCAGCAACAGTGAAAGATGTGCAAAAGTTAAATGGACTATTAGCTTCGCTAGGAAGATTCATCTCGCGATCATCTGATA
Source organism: Papaver armeniacum (assembly GCA_023531295.1). Lineage (NCBI taxonomy): Eukaryota > Viridiplantae > Streptophyta > Magnoliopsida > Ranunculales > Papaveraceae > Papaver > Papaver armeniacum. The sequence goes on from JAJJWW010012550.1 coordinate 152,114, forward strand.
AGTGCAAGCATTTTTTCAACATACTTCAAAAAGGAGCGAAATTTAGATGGACAGATGAATGTGAAAAGGCGTTACAAGGAATAAAAGAACATCTAATGGATATATCAATCTTACAAAAAGCAGAGCCAGGGGAAGAATTACTAATTTACCTTACGACAACCTCGCATGCACTAAGCGCAGTATTACTGCGAATGGACGCAGGAGTGGAAAAGCCAATCTATTACATCAGCAAAACATTCAATGCCGCGGAGAAAAAATTATTCAAAAATTGAAAAACTAATTTTGGCATTAGTTTACGCAACATTTAAACTTCGCATCTACTTCGAAGCACACACAGTTAAGGTAATGAAAAAAGTACCAATTGAGTCAGTAATGAAAAATTCAAAGAGGTCAGGAAGGGTTGAAAGATGGAATGCTCAAGTAAGTCATTGCAAACTCAAATATGAAATACTATCCTCACCCAAATCACAAGTTCTTGCAGACTTTTTAGCAGAATTTCCATTGGAAGAGGATGAAGCAGTGGAAGAAATGATGGATATAGAAGAAGAACATGGAAATCCAAGGGATTTATTAACTGAGCCAAACAGATGGGAAATATTGGTAGATGGATCGTCAAATGGAGAAGGTAACGGAATTGGGATCATTGTAATTTCGCCAGAAGACAATAAAATGGCTTTTTCTTTCAGATTGGAATTTGCATCTACCAACAATGAAACAGAATATGAAGCTATAATACATGCTTTGCGATTCGCAATAGAAATGAAGTTGGAGAATGTAAGAGTCACCAGTGATTCCCAGTTAGCTATTCGCCAGATAAAAGAAGAATATACTACAAATGAATCATCCTTGAAAAAATACAAAAAACTTGTTGAAGAATTGTCGGCGAAGATACCAAAAATAAAATGGAGACACATATCAAGAAGAGACAATAGACTCGCAGATGCTTTTGCTTTTATATCAAGTATGATGACAGATCCAACTGCGAGATGCATAAAAATACAGACACTTCTATCACCGTCAATCAACAAAGAGGAAAAGGAAGAAGCAGAAGTAATGCTCATAGAAGATGGAGCACAAAGACCCTATTGTGAAGATTGGAGAACAGAACTTCATGCTTATCTAATGAAAGGAGAAACGCCAAGAAATAGATTAGAGATGCACAAATTAAAAAGCCGTGCAACAAATTATGAATTAAGAGACGGGGTATTGTACCGAAGATCCTTTAATGGACCCTCGCTTAGATGTTTAACACGAAAGGAAGGAGAAGCAGTGTTAAAAATGTTACACAGTGGGGATGCTGGCAATCACAGTGGCGGAAGATCTTTAGCACATAAGGCGAAAATGCAAGGCTATTATTGGCCATATATGCATGAAGATGCGAAACAAATATCAAGACGTTGCGAAGATTGTCAAAGGCACGGAAAGAAAATACATGCACCAGGAGCACCATTAACCTCTTCAACAAGTGTATGGCCTTTTGGAAAATGGGGGTTAGATATTGTAGGACCATTTTTACCAGGTACAGGGCAGAGGAGATATCTGATTGTCGCTACAAATTATTTCACAAAGTGGGCAGAAGTAAAAGCAGTACAACACATTCGCGATAAAGATATTTTTACCTTCATATTCGAAAACATAATATGTAGATTTGGAATTCCAACACAGTTGGTATCTGACAATGGGAAACAGTTTGAGGGACAAAATATAGAATTGTCGCTTAATGCATTTCAAATAAAATGTGGGAAATCAACTCCTTTATACCCGCAGCCAATGGACAAAGCGGAAGCAACAAATAAAAAATCGCAGATATACTTGAAGAAGAAGTTAGAAGGACATAATAAGGCATGGTGTGAACAAGTGCATAATGCAAGTATGGGCTTACAATACAACAAGGGAGAAGCTACGGGAATGTCACCATTTTGTCTAACATATGGAGTTGAAGCTGTACTTCCGACAGAAGTTATTATTCCAACAACAAAGAGAGAAGCTTTGGAGAAAAATCTTAGTGCGGGTAACATTTTGGTTAAATTAGATGAATTAGAGGAAAAGAGAGAAAGAGCACTACAGCATATGGAGAATTATCAGCGAAGATTAGCCAGAGAATATAACAAACGTGTCAAGACACGCGAATTTCAACCAGGTGATATGGTATTGAGAGAAACACCAGTATATCAGCGAGAAAGTGGTGGCAAGTTGGCGAAAAAGTGGGATGGACCTTATATCATCAAGGAGATAGTCGGAACAGGGGCATATAGATTAATGGATCCTGAGGGCAAAGATGTGGGCCAAAGATTGGATAGACCGTGGAATAGATTATATCTCAAGAAATATTACCCATAGAAGATGGAAGGGAAAGAATAGGTTGCAAAATATTGAATGGATGAAATGAAATGAATTCATATGAAAAGTTCTTGCGACAGATTGATTGCGAAATTGCATAAAATAAAGAAAGAATGTGCGAATATCTCGCAAATAAAATAACAAGAAATAATCAAAAATGAATGATTTATACGAATGGGACGAACCTTTATGGCGTACACCCTAGTTCGCGAATGATATTTCGTAAGAGGCAAATGTAAGACCTAAAGTGCGTCATATAAGGGGGTATCTCTTGACATGGCTCGGGGAAAAGGTTACACCGCCCCTGGAACCTGAGTCATGAAAATTTGGGGTCAATAAAGCCCATCCGGGAGAGATACCTTGGATTTCCAACTATATAAGGTTATACCCTGGTTGGAAGACCGAGGGTCACTTCCAAGGAGTCAGTGTATGACCAAGGCGCCGAGGTACACGGTTGAGCCAAGAATGCCTGTGGCATTTGAAGTGTCTTGGCCATTCTTGGCAAGTCTTGGCACATGTTGCACTCGGCCCGAAGAAAACTCCACTTAGGGTGCAGTCTCGTAACCATAAGCCCTATAGGTATAAGGGATAAGAGGCTGCGAAAACAACTGGTTGTTGTTAAGACTGGATGGGAGGAGCTAGTCTTGTATGGCCGATGTACGCCTCCTTGAAGGGGCAACCAGGGAGATGATAAGGGCGGCACCCTCCATTAGGGAGCTGATAAGTGTCTTAAGACGCAAATGTCATGAGGCTCTATTTTCGCAAGAAAATTTAGGCTTGTCATATTTGTGCGATGATCCTGAAGAGGCAATAATACTAACGCGAGGGTAAGACGAGATCAATGGGTTTTTACATGAAAGTGTAGGAACGTCCTGCGATTTCGTCGCAAGACGGCAATGTCATGGGGCTTTAAGTTTGTGAGAATTTTTTAGGCCTGTCATATTGTCGCAACAAAAACATCCTGCAGAGGCAACAATACTAAAGAAATGATAAGGCAAGATCAATGGGTCCTTACATGAAAAATGTAAAGACGTCCTGCGATTTTGTTGCAATGAGGGGTGGCAAAATAAGACCTTTAACTAGGAAGGAAAAATAAGACCACACAAGAGCAATGATAAGGCAAGATCAATGGGTCATTACATGAAAATGTAAAGACAACCTGCGATCTTGTCGCAATGATGAAATTCAGCATAAATAAAGATAATGGAAAATACAATGGTAATTATTAAATATCAAGAATTATACTCGTTGCAAGAAAGAGTAATAATAAGTAGATGAACACATCTAAAAGATGATTGAAGTACGTAAATAAGTAACAGTACAAGAAGAAAAATTACAAGAGAAAGTCAATTCTCAAATATCAGTTTTTTCACCAGAAGGAGATACTGGATTTTCTTCAGCAACTTTATCCATATTTTCGCCAGTTATTATATTCCACCAGATCCTCCTTCACCCAGATCATCGTTGACAGCTTTACTAGGAGGGATTGTCTCTTCATTTGCGAACTCTTCACCACTATTGTAGTCATAATCGCTGTCAGGAGGGTTAGGAACTTCATCATCGCTTACTTCCAGAGGTTCGATAGATACAGGATCAAGAGATTTAGATAGTAAAACATCATTCACAAGGACTTCGGCTTTAAGATGAAATTGACGAAGGAGTGCTTTCTGATAATTTCTACTCTCTATATCTTTACAGTCAGACATATAATCGAATCTTCTTTCTGATCGATTGCGAGAGAGAGCAAGGGAAGCAACAAATATTCCATTTTCTATGCGAATTTTTGAATAGTCAGATTTTAGAGTGGCAATAGAGGAATGAAGATTTGTCTCAGAATCTGCAAAAGAAAAGAACATAGAAAATCATTCAGATTTTTGGAATTCGCAAGGAAAATATCACAAAATAATAAATAAATGGATTAAGGTAGTCAAATAATATGACTACCTTCCTTTTGCGAGGTAAGATATTGGATTAAAGCCGAACAACTATTCTCCAAGTGATCCATGGCATTGTCAAAATTATCTCCAATTAAACCTTTCAGTCGAGATCGCAAGCTTTTTTCGTTAGAAACAAGTAAGGCATTTTCTTTCGCAAGAGAAGAATTGGACTCTTCTAACTTGGAACATTGATCCTTGAATTGGTTTGCCTTTACACTTAAGATTATTCTACCATGGATAAGTTTATCCTTCTCGGCAGTAACTTCTTCGAGTTGATTTCTCAGCGAACAAAGAGATCGTTCTTGTTCTTTGCATATTTTTTGACAAACATCAGACTGTTGCGAGTAAATCGCCACCTTGTTTAACAGAGTTCGCTTCTCTTGAGAAAGAATTCCATTCTCATCTGATAAAGTTTCCAACTCCAAATTAGCTTTAGTCAAAGAGTAAGAGAGGCGAGATAATTCATTACTTAATGATCCTTGTTTCTGAACTAAGTCAGCATTTTCTTTAGAAAGATTATCTATTTGATCAACAAAATATGTATGAAGATTATCTATTGGTTATATTGCTCCATCCAAGCATCTCTATCCATTCGAGCTTCTTCAACAATAGATTCCAACTGATATATCTCCATTTTTCGCTTCTGGTTTAAAGCTTGAAGGGCGAACAAGGGCTTGAGGATCAAAAAAAAAAAAAAGATTCTTACTTTAGAGAAATACAGAGGTAAGATTGTACCTTTCAATTCTTCGTTCTTCTTGCGAAGATTATCACGATCCAGCGAAACATTTTGAAGTTTTTGATTCTCAAGTTGGAGAATATTACACTTTGCAGTCATAGCTTGGAGATTATTCTTCAAAATATTAACTTCTTGCTCCAAAGATGTTTGCGAAATTCTATCGGAGCCAAGGTATTTGCTCAAAACCTCGCAAACATTAGATTTGATAGGATCAACAGAAGTCTTCTTGGTATCGTTCATAATATCTGATAGAACTTTGAAGGCCACGTCTATTCCTTCCAAATTTTCCTTAGTAAGAGGGATTTGCTCAGATAAGGAAGTAACGACGATAGAAGAAGGAAGAGATGAGTCATTTTTTGTTAAATAAATATCATGAGAAGAGGAAGTCTCATGAAGATCAATGACTGGGGAAACGGTAGAGGCATTGACAATAGGAGAAGAAATGGGCTCATTTGCAACAGGACTGTTATGAGGGATTTGATCTATGAAAAATTCAGACATAGGAGAAAGATCATCAACAATGTTTTCGCAGGTAGAAACAGTAGGTTTATCTTGTGAAGATTTCGCAGGAGGAGTTGTAAGTTTGAATGTAGGAAAGGAAATAACAGGTGCAACAGGTTTAGAACGGCGAGGTTTCTTGGGGGACCTATCAACATTTTTGTCATCCTACGAATTACAAGTTAAATAAGAAACAGAGGCAACAATATTGTTATTAGAAGAATAAATGTTTCTTAAATACCTTGCTATTCGCAGACTTTCTTTTAGTAACAGTGATTTTCGGTTGCGAACCCGCGGAGACAGTAGGGATCGGAACGGTGAACTTGGTGTTAGATTTGTTCTTGCTAAAACAAAAATAGCAGGAGAATCATTAAAAGAAGAACAGTATCAAAACAAAACAACTTCAATAGGAGAGATCAATCACAAAATAATCAAATTTAGCAAAATTAACAAACATTGATGGCTCCATAGAAACAGTAGCAGAAGAAATATAAGAACAGTAGCAGAAGAATAATAGCAGAAAGTTGATGAAGAATACGATGAAGAAAAACAGCAGTAAAAAGTTGCAGACGATGAAGAAGACGAAGTAAAAGAAAAGAAACACTTTCATAAGGAATTCCCCCTTAAATAGACAAGAAAAGAGTTACCGGATAACATTAAATGTGCCGGTAAAAAGGGATAATTTTAGACACGTGTAAGCGGTTATCCCTAGTTCATGTAATTTTGTCGGCAAAAAATGGATGAAAAAACAAATGGATGCAGATGCAGCATTTCAAAATACTAGTTCTCATGACATTCTCTTCTTCGCAGAGAAGACATGAGAAGAGGCAAGATGTAGGATCAGAATATCGCAACAACAATACCTCGCGAGATTAATAAACGACAGCATTGCGAAGGTGTCGCAGATGAGTAATATAAATGACGCAATGAATGACGACAACCAAAACACGAGAAAGATGTGAAGAACTAGCGAGATCTAAGAGAGTTGCGAGATTATATATTTGTACACTTGCGATATTTCGCAAGTTACTCCCGAAAATAAAGGACAGCTTAGCTGTCATCCATTATGTAATACCCTATATAAAGAGTCGAACAAGCCTATTGTAAGGGGCTTCTTTTCGAGTGTTGAGCAAGTCATTAAGAGAGAGAAAGTTTGTAGAGATTATAATTTCTTTAGCTCTTTTCTATTTTTGCCTTGTAAACATTCAAGAAAGTAATCAATAAAAGTTATAATCGTTCATTTTCAATGGCTTATTTGTGTGGATTCTTGTGAGGGGTGTAGTGTAGGATTTCCCGCAACTACATTTTATGACTTGTATCAGAAAATGGTTTCTGTCTACTTGTGTTGATAACACTTGTGTTCTCTTTTCTGAAATAGGTTGAAAACCTATTTATACAAGTCATTGAGCACACCCTGATCTCATAGGAAGTGGAGGAAGTTAAGTAGTGGATAAGTGGAGTTGTGCGGAAAGTGGTGATCATCGTGTTTCCATTATGAGGGAAGACAATCACACTTTCACCCACTACTCTCATTATCATCGTTAACCGTCCGTCCTATCCCCGACACTTTCGTAATGGGCGCATTGCACGCCGCACGCTGTAAGCCGCCAGACCAATACCCCAGTGAGCATCCCCCAGTTTGTGACATGTTTGATGTCTCGAGTGAATGGGTCAAGTCATGAGACTCGCCGCTAAAATCAGCACATAGTGCTTTTAGGTTAAATAATAAGTTATTTGTGAAATCAATATTTGTATAACATCGCTTATAATAAAGCATCGCTTTCAAACAAGCAACTGAAAAATAATCGATGTGGTGAAGCATCGTTGCTTTAGAGCTCGATTTAATCGCCGCGAATCGAGCGTCTTAAAAGTAGCACGAACGGCCACCTTTGGGTGATCGCTTGAGGACCATATGGGCGAGCTATCACTTGGTCGATCGCTCCCGTGGAGGAGGGGTGGCCGGTGATCGCAGTGCTACCCTGTTGGTTTTCTCGAAAATAAATCTACACCATCCAATTAGGCTAGCGAAGTTGGATGGACAAGATGATTTGCGGCAGTTACACATTGTCGTTGATGTAATTTAGGGTTTAGGGCCGCGCGGCCAACCCTCTTTTGGGCGAGCCATTCAAGGCACTGAACGTTAATTCGAACAGGTCGATCGATCATGTGCAAAAGTGGGTTGTCAGTGATCATGCTTTGATGCCTTGGTAAATTCGAAATTGGATCTAAACCACTCGATCCGGGACGACAAAGATGGATGGTTGTAATCAATTTGGCGATGTAAGAGCGTTGCCGCAAAGCAATTTTAGGGTTTTCAAACAGCGCGTTCACCCTACTTTATGCAAGTGATTTGATGCGCTCTGGTCTTTCTATGAGCAAGTCGATCGACCGAGGGTGGAGTTGGGTCGACGGTGAACACGTTAGCACTTCTTTAATCATTCAAGGAAGATCTAAGTCGTCCAACCAGGCTAGCTAAGTTGACGGTCATGATGTTTCTGAGACCGTTTTGGCGATCTTAGCTCGTTTGAGCTCTCTTTTCAACGTAGCGATCACCCATGTTAGGGTTAGCGTTCGATGGCATTGCGAGTGTGCTAGATGGAATCCGATCGGCCTGGGTATTAGTGGGCCTGCCGGTGGTCATCATGATGATCGCCTAGTTCCGCTAGGAGTAGGCTAGGCCTCATGAATTCGCGTGGCCAAATCGTGTGGCCGTGATTGTTTCTTAAGACTGATATGGACAGTCTAGATTTTCCTTAAGGAATTAAAACGCGTTCGATCGCGCAAGCTTCTAATTAAAAAGTGTGTGAACACGCTGATCTCTTTGTCAGAGGGTGGTGTAGACTAGGGGTGTACAAAATGCCCGGAAGCCTGCGGCTTGCCATGTACCGCCGGATCCCGGAGGAGCCCATGGGCGCCCGACAGCCGTCACATGGGCTAGCCCGGCCTGCCCGATAATTATAAATGGGCGGACCCGGGTTTTTGTTCAAATATGGGAGTCCGGCCTGTTAGCCTGCCTGGTAGCCTGTTTAGTTACCCGGTTTTTCTAACTGTCGATAACCTGAAATAAAGTTTTCTATTAGTGTGATGGATTTCTCAAGAACTTAAATTTCATATTTGGACAATTTATTAGGGTTATAAAATATTTTGAATTACATTTCACGGTAATGAATATAGATTGCTTGAACTATTACTTGAACAAGTTACAGATATATCAGCATTCATCAAGCCAAAAAAACAAACCTATATACTTTAAATTTTTGAATTATCTCTTCGGCCCGAGGCCTGCCCGACCCGGCCTGTATTGTTTAATGGGTATGGACGGGTCATGGGCATTAAATTTTTGATATTGCCCGGCCCGGCCTGTTAAACTTAATGGGTAGTAAGGACTACAAGCCCGTCTGGCCCGGCCTGTGTTATAATCGGGCTTGGGTTGGCCTTCCCGGCCCGATGTACACCCCTAGTGTAGCCTATATGAGTGTTTTCATGCAGGTCTCAATACTGACACTTCGGGAGATTAATGCTACTCCGCTGCGAGTGAACATTAATCGTCATGTCATGCCAATATTGCGAGTTCAATTGAGAACATAGCATAGGAAAACACTAGGCAGGTCATGCATTAGTGAATAATGCAATAGGTTAAAGTTTACAGAATATCAGGGGTTGTTGCATCATGCACCATTCTGAATAAACTTCATAAATATGTTGAATTGCTCAATACATATGTAAGTAAAGAGGTCTAGACACTCATTAATTTTAAATGGCCTTTATTCCTTTGCAAGATGACAGCGCATTAAATACAGGGTTTTACAATTTTGACCCTGAACTAAAAACCACCATCAACAACTATCCTAATCCGAGACTTAGCTGTAAGTAGACTAGAAATCAAGACTTATAGTTTTGGCAACTAAACTTGACAAACAAGCTTGAGATAGCAACGCTTGCGAGTTCGACCGAGCAGTGCTCTAACAATCTTGATTCCAAGTAATTGATGTATAATGTTGGTTTTTCGAGTGTTCTAATTTGGAGTCTTTCTCTTGAAACTTCTAAATATCGAGCTATGAAGATCAATGTGATGCATTGAAAGTGGATACCATGTATCCTTTATCTGGGTCTTTGTTGACCCATTAACTCTCATTGAGAACGATCCGTGAATTTCCGTGTACCTAGGTCACAAAGAGATTATATATAGGGTTTCTCTAACAAGGGATTTCTATTATTCCTCTTGTTTCACGAATATATAGTTATTCGTCTCCTGCCCTGTTGTTTATGGGTGAAAACTATTCCTGCCGGATTTGGTAATTTGGGGTGTGTGGATGAGGAATGAATCTAAACCCTAAACAAATACACTGCGCGGTCAGTGCTTGTAGATTCGGAAATCAATCATGCAAGTCCGGCCTAAACCAAGAAATGGCCATTCAGGACTGTTTGGTCACAAAGTGAAGGAGATGGGGTTGATCTTAGGGAGGGAAGCGAAGAAGGTGTTGAGATTGTGAAGGTGTTGGCTTGCTTATGACTTGTAACAAAAGGTGAGCAGGCTTACGATTGATGCAAGCGAGCTCGGGTGTTTGAATACGTTTTGTATTAACACTTGGTTTTCGATCGTCTGGACTTGTGTTGTTTTTTTCTCCTGTCTGGAAAATAGGGAGGAGAACCTATTTATACAAGTCATTTGAGCCTTATTCACGTCTCTCGTGGGAAGTGGAGGAAGTGGAGTGATGGAGTAGTGGAGTTGTGTGTTGGTATTACACGACCAGTCTTGCCCACTTCTCATGTCATCTCTAACCGTCCATGACTTCCTAACACGTTCTTGTGATGGCGCGTTGCACGCCGCACGCCGTAAACCGCCAGACCAATACCCCAGCATGTATCCCCAGTTTGTGACATGATTGATAAACGGAATGTGTGGATCGTGGGACCCACAAAAAGGTAGCATGTAATGCTAAATTGAATAATTTGCGTTATTCGGGGAAGTTTATACTTGTGAAGTATCATGTATTTTATGCAGTACTGCATCATGGTGTGGTAGAGTGATGGGTGGTGATTACCATGACGCCTCACTGGCCAATTAACTCCTGACCAGGGTTGTATAACCAAGCCGGTGAAGTTGGACGGACGAGATGATCTTTGAGACACTCATCTGCGACCGTTGATGGAATTAGGGTTTTGAAGAGGTGCGCAGGCATCATTCTTCAGCTTGGTCGAATCCAAGCTTGGGAGACGATTTTGGCCAGGCCGATCATACATGCGTGTAGAAGGCTTGACGATTTTGGCTCAGTGTTTTTACCAGGTCTTGTTCATAGATTGCACCTATAAGACCAACAAGTATAACATGCCGTTGTTGAACGTGGTTAGTCATACTTCGGATAAGCAATCATTCACCGTGGCATAGTGCTTTATGGAAAAGGAAGAAATAGAGGACTATGTTTGGGTTTTGGAATAAGTTCGGTTGATTTACCGTGGCGAAGAGACACCGTAGGTTATATTTACGGATAGGGATTTTGCAGTAATGAGTGCCGTTCGTCAAGTTTTTCCACTTGCTCAACATTTTCTTTGTACGTGATGTCTACGAGGCTAGAGTGTCTATTATTCCAATGCTTGACATCAGTTGCAGGTTCATAAAACACTTTTATGTCATCCTTGTCAGCCTCACATTTGTTCAACTTGTGCTTGAACGGAGGTACATAGTCTTCATCGGGTGAATCTTGAATAAACCCAAGTTGACGCATGATTCTCATCGGATTGTACATTGAAAAACCGTTAGGGTGAAACAAAGGGCCATGGTAATACACGACATCTTCCATTGCGCCAACTCTATCATCCTTGTACGGAGTAAAGATTACCTCTTCCGCCGTGATGTTGTCAAATTTTTTACGCATTTCTATCAACGCATGAGTTTGTTCCCTATCCCGAGAACCGAGTACAACCAACGGGTTCCTGTTGGACTACTTGGGCTCCATTTTGGGTTGAGTTTCACATCTTCATTGTCTTTGAATAGTGACGGAAATGATCATAAATCCACACCTATAACAACCAAAGTTCAAATTTTTAAACAATCAAATAAACATAAAAATATCAAAGGAAAAAAACATACTAAAAGAAGACAACTTTCATCAATCCAAAATACTGGATTAGAGCCAAATTCCCATTAATTTGAGAAGTTCGTTTCGTGAGATCCACAGGAAAGCCGACCATTCGGATGTGCAACTATGGCAGTCCCCAAGGTAAGCGGTTATCCCTAGTTCATGTAATTTTGTCGGCAAAAAATGGATGAAAAAACAAATGGATGCAGATGCAGCATTTCAAAATACTAGTTCTCATGACATTCTCTTCTTCGCAGAGAAGACATGAGAAGAGGCAAGATGTAGGATCAGAATATCGCAACAACAATACCTCGCGAGATTAATAAACGACAGCATTGCGAAGGTGTCGCAGATGAGTAATATAAATGACGCAATGAATGACGACAACCAAAACACGAGAAAGATGTGAAGACCCAGCGAGATCTAAGAGAGTTGCGAGATTATATATTTGTACACTTGCGATATTTCGCAAGTTACTCCCGAAAATAAAGGACAGCTTAGCTGTCATCCATTATGTAATACCCTATATAAGGAGTCGAGCAAGCCTATTGTAAGGGGGGGCTTCTTTTCGAGTGTTGAGCAAGTCATTAAGAGAGAGAAAGTTTGTAGAGATTATAATTTCTTTAGCTCTTTTCTATTTTTGCCTTGTAAACATTCAAGAAAGTAATCAATAAAAGTTATAATCGTTCATTTTCAATGGCTTATTTGTGTGGATTCTTGTGAGGGGTGTAGTGTAGGATTTCCTGCAACTACAATTTTCATATTCATATAATTAACGATTACATTCAGCACGTGCAACCAGCATTTAAACCAATAGGCGACCCTATTGGACGAGTTATGTCTCGTGAGGGTTTACAAAGAGATATACCCACAAAACATATCATTATTTAAATTCTTTACTCTTCATCTAATGATTCAGAGGATGAATCTTCAAAGGGGGAAGGGTTACACTCTGAGAAACTGTTTTTCAAAATCACATAGCAGTTAAAAAATCTAAAAGGTTTCCCCTTCTTTTTTTTCGTAACTCTCCAAAGCAAATTGCTCCTACAACAAAGAAAACAATATCAATTTACAATTAAATTATTCAAAAATTCAGTACACATTGATGCGTGTCGTAACCACAACAAATTAGTGAATATTTATCCACTCAATTAACAAGTAATATGGTGGTAGTTAAGTTCGTTCCCACGAGGAGCAAGAGTTTTTAGTTGTTTAATTGTCACAAAAAGGGGGGTTTGTTTTATAAAGCAAAAGAAAATAAGAAAAGCAATTCAAAGATAAAGTTGAAATCAATAAAAGAGACAAGATCAAAGAATCCTTCTTCGTTGCAAAACAATGATTCAAGTTATGTTCTTTTCCACTTTTTATTAGTCACAGATTATCACCAACCGTAGGTAAAGCAGCTAGATCAGTGTTAAACCCCTAAATCCCTTGTATCACCGGATACGGAAGTTCTCGACTACCGGATTCTATTTACCAAACCACCTAGTAGTAGATCACTCAAGATGTAATTTAAATAAACGCATTAAGATTTATGAACTTATTAGGTTGATATTAGTAGTTAGACTCTTAGATCAAGGTCTACTTGATAACGTTGTTTTCACACACAATTGCTCCACGGAATCCCTCCGCAAGGTCTCGTGTTTGCTACTTATGTAAGAGTCAAGAAACGATTACTTATCCCCTAACTTTCACTAGCTTTAGATCAATTAACAAATCAATTTAGTTGGCCACCCAAACAATCTATCAATCAATCATGAATGTATAAACATTCCTATTAGTAAAAACAAACGATAATCATGTGAAAAACTTCAAGATAGAATTAAAAACAAAATCAAATCATATGTTAAGAACTAGGAATTCATCCTCAATCAATAAGAAAATTAGCTACTCATGTTTTTGAAATTCACACAAATAATTAAAAGGAGAATTTTTGAAGTTCACACAAATAATTAAAAGAAGAATTTTGAAAAGCAAGCAAAAACACAAGTGTTGTGTGTGTAAAAAGTGTAGAAGTGTGTAGAGAAGTTCTCTATTTATAGGCTTTAATGCTCTCCAAATCTTCCAAGGAATAGAATCCTCATTCCATAATAACACCACTTTCCCAATTTGAACCTAATTCCAATTTCAAGTCCAATTCTCCAAAGCCTCCAAATTTTCATCCAATTCCCATATCTAAGTCTTCACACCCATGAGAGAAAATCACACATAATTCTGCAATTTTAGCCCGCCGGAAAATTACTGGGATCACCGGAATTCCGCCTGAAATGTCGTCGCCGGCCACCTGAGTTCTATTGCTGTAGACAGAATATTCCGTCCAGTTCATTAAAGTTAAGCTGTCGGTCGACGGTCTTGATTAGTTAACGGGTCAAGGGAGGAGAGAGTCAGCTTATGAATCAACTGATCTGAATTTGTCTTACTGGTCTTACTCACGAGTTGGATCGGTCACCAGTACTGAGTTGACTCAGCCGAGAAAAAATCCAGACAGAGTTCCGTTTGTTTATAGGACATTCCCGGCCGAATTCAGGCCTTTATTTCTTCACCTGTAGCAATCCTAACATACAACTAACAATTCAATTCATACATTCCCTGCAACAGAGCTTCATATCGCTTATTATAGTGCCTTGTTCTACCCTGTAACAGCAGCAGCACTTCTCTGTCACTTTCTCATTCCCAATTCTCGACTGCAACAAACATTTTGACATCTCTCAATTTAGGTTCCACCATTTGGACAACAACCAATCTTGGTAAAATGCAAACCCATCCATTCTTTCAATTCAAACAGCAGCGACCACTCACTTCGACTAAAGATCAATCAACTTTCAATTTCAGCTCAAACCCTTTCACCATAACTTCTCCACGATATTATCATCATCTCCGTCAATTCAATACCCATGTCCAATTTCATCCTCTCTGACTGCAGCTCTGTCTATTTCAATAGCAGTGACCACCAACATTATCAATCTCTCCTTCTTTGGATCTCTACCACCATCATCATATTCAATCATCGTAAACCCAATCTGTATTTCCATTAAACATTGATAATCTTCACTTTTCCTGTCTGTAGCATAAATCAGACAAACCCTAATTTTTAACCTCTTCAATTTCTTATTTAATGACGGCATCAAAACCCTCAGCTCTCTCTGTTCTTGATCTCCTTTCACAATCCCGCTCGATCTCTCATCATTTATCCTCAATTTTGTCTCTCAATCTCTTGAACAAATCAACAGCAGCAATGGCTGCTTCTCGGTTTCAGGTATGGGAATGAATGAATGAGAGACATCCCCCTCGACTTTAGGGTTAGGGTGATATGGATAGGTACACCCCAGAAATAGGATCCGATAAATACACCCACTGATAAATGATAAGGGATATCCTGATGGCAACCCCCTTAACTTCAGCTTGACTGTAATTAGTACTCCTCCAAATAGAGTTGCCTCTTAACCTTGACTGGGCTCCGGATAGTTTTCACCCATGAAATTTTTCCCTTTTTGCTCCAATTCGGTGATTTCTTCTTCTTTTCGTCCGCATGAATCCAAAGTAGCTATAGAACTCAAAACACACGTAAAATACATAATTTACAAGAAAAATAGCAAAGAAAGCATAAACAATAGATAGTAAATAGGGTGTATTCTACACCTATCAAATTCCCCACACTTAGACTTTGCTAGTCCTCGAGCAAATCAAACTAAAACTTACAACTTCAAAGCGTTCCAGCGTCCCAAGCATCCAAAGAGCTATGAGGACATAGAGTTTCTGCATGCTAGTAATAAGAAGTTAGAAATATTAAAGAACATATTCTCATTCTTAAATGTTGAGTGAGAAATAACCACACCATAATGAGAGAACGCGTGTTTGAGAAACGATCAATAAGCATTTCGCCTCGACTTCTGCCTCACCAAAAAGGATTTTATGATAATTGAACTCAAAAAGACGGTTTTTTTATGGGTCTCACATGTGTGCATGTAGGAATGAAGAGAGAAATACTACACACGTTGAATGGTGGGAAGGATAACTTCCGAAATATTTTTAAAAACCCACATCTTTTAACATTTTGAAAAACCATTTTTCTGACGATCTCTAAGAAAGGAAATCAACCACTATTATCTAGGATGAGATTACTTACTCACCTTTACATCTAATCGCCAATTATGATAACACCACTCTCACGGCATCCAATAGAAACGTCTTCCGCTCCTCGTCTTTATCTTCTTGGTCTTCGGCTTCGGCTTCAACTATTAATGATAAACTCTTGAACTTTGTAGATCCTTGAAAATTTGTAACCTTTTTACCTTAAAATTCTTGTCGCTTGAAACTTCCTTATAGATTTTCCTTCCCCACGGCTTAATAAATAAAATCAAAACAACTATTTCTCTTGTGTCTTTTTTTTATATATATATTTTTAATATGAAGACAAGAGAAATAAAATACAAAACAAAGTGAAAATAAAACAAAACGTGGCCGTGGGAGAAGTATTTTACCGCTTAATTCTTCACAACTTGTATCGCCTTGAAATCATAAACTTCAATAATTTTCACCTTTTGATTTTTCTTTGCTCTCGTGAATAAGTCTTCAACTTGGATATGGAATTATGCTCATTGTATTGTAAGTCCTCAACATATATGTAAAAATCTGCTCTTTGTATGTTGCTTTACTTGAATTTGAAATTTGCTCTTTTTCTCGTTCCGTTGCTTGTAAACCTTGAACGTGTTCAACATTTCTTGTAGATTTTGATGTCGCTCCTTGTTGATGATGATGGTGTTTATATGGAGCCGTTGTTGTGGAGAGAGAGAATGGTGCTAACTGCAAATCAAACTACAAGAAGGAGGCTTTCATCTATAGACGTCACCCTCATGATTGACAAAATTAGCACTCAAGAGATCAAAGAGTAGTGCTTCTATTGGTGGGAGGTTGGTTAGCTCACCATTCTACCCGGAATTAACGTACGATGACACACACTCAAAAGAAAGCTCTTTAGTCAGCTACAAAGAATATTTGGTCGGTGCCTCACATGATATAAATATGGGTAGTCTCCACTAATGATTGATCAGCAACTCTAATAATGCATTTCTCCTTGCTCCTAATTTGCATCACCGGCATGATTAAATCCATTATTTAACACTCTAACAAGTAAGAAATCCGAATGTAGTTCCCTAACACTTCCAAGTTCAGTTATGTCGATCATAATTCTCTATGTAAACATACCTAGAAGTATGCTAGTGACTCTAAAATCTCTATAAGTTGAAGGTTTTAAGTAAATTTTTTTTTAAAATACATGCTTAACCACTCCCCCACACTTAAACCTTACATTGTCCTCAATATAATTTAATCGTCCTAGTAAAGTCAAGGTGGGAAATGTTAACATGATAAGGAACAAGAAAAATAAATAACAAAATAAAAAGCAAAAGGATATGAAATACAAAACCTATGGGTTGCCTCCCATTTAGCGCTTGTTTTAAAGTCGACGGCCCGACTTAGCTCTTGCTGCACATTACTCCTCCAGAGGGAGTGAATCTCCAAATGGAAGTTCATCCAAATTCACATAAGCGATGTTCTTATAGTATGGCTTCAATCTATAGCCGTTGACCTTGGAAACCGAGTTGTCTCTAAGACTATAATTTCAACTGCACCGTAAGGAAAAACATTAGTAACAACATATGGTCCAATCCAACGGGACCTTAACTTTCCAGGAAATAGTTTAAGGCGAGAATGATATAAAAGGAATTTTTGTCCCACTATGAAGCTTTTACGAGAAATCATCTTGTCATGAAAAAGCTTGGTATTTTCCTTGTAAATACGGGCACTCTCGTAAGCATCATTACGTATCTCCTCTAGCTCATTTAGTTGTAACTTCCTTTGCTTCCCCGCTTCATCATACTCCATGTTGAATTTCTTTATCGCCTAATAAGCCTTATGTTCAAGTTCAACCGGAAGATGACCAGCCTTGCCATAAACCAACCGATATGGAGACATACCAATCGGTGTCTTATACGCCGTTTTATACGCCCAAAGTGCATCATTGAGCTTAAATCTCCAATCTTTCCTTGTTGTATTCACCGTTTTCTCAAGAATGGACTTGATCTCACGATTTGAAATTTCCGCTTGTCCACTAGTTTGTGGATGGTAAGGCGTACCAATTTTGTGTGTTATGTTGTACTTCTTGAGGAGACCGTGGAAAGCCTTCTTGAAATGTGAGCCTCCATCGCTTATCACCACTCTTGGTGTACCATGCCTTGTGAATATGTTTTCTCTTACAAAATCACAAACAACTTGAGAGTCATTAGTTTTGGTGTCTCTAGCTTCCACCCATTTCGAAACATAATCTACGACAATAAGTATATAAAAGTTTCCATTCGAATTGACAAAAGGGCCCATAAAATCGATACCCCACACATCAAAAATCTCAACGGAGATAATTGGTGTGAGTGGCATTTGATTTCGAGCACCTAGATTGCCCGTTCGTTGAAATCTATCACACGATTTACTAAAAACATATGAATCTTGTTTATGGGTGAAAACTATTTCTGCCGGTTTTGGTAATTTGGGATGTGTGGATGAGAAATGAGTCTAAACCTTAAACAAATACACTGCACGGGAGTGCTTGTAGATTCGAGAAATCAATCTGTGCAAGTCCGGCCTAAACCAAGAAATGGCCGTTCCAGACTTGTTTCGGTCACAAAGTGAATAAGATGGGGTTGATCTTAGGGAGGGAAGCGAAGAAGGTATTGAGAATGTGAAGGTGTTGGCTATGTATGACTTGTATCAGAAAGCTGAACTGGCTTGCAGGGTGTAAGCTATCAGTTCCGGTGTTTGAATACGATTGTATCAACACTTTCCTCTGTTGTCTTGTCTTGTTCGAAAAATAGGATGGAGCACCTATTTATACAAGTCTTTTAGCCTAACCCTCGTATCTCGTGGGAAGTGGAGAAAGTGGAGTGATGGAGTAGTGGAGTAATGTGTTAGTGTCACACGACCAGGCTTGCCCACTTCTCCCATCATCACTTAACCGTCCATGACTTCCTGACACGTTCTTATGATGGCGTGTTGTGCGCTGCACGCTGTAAACCGCCAGACCAATACCCCAGTATGTATCCCCCAGTTTGTGACATGATTGATGTCTGGAATGTGTGGATCGTGGGACCCACAAAAAGTAGCATGTAATACTAAATTGAATAACTGCGTTATTCAGGAAGTTGATACTTGTGAAGTATCGTGTGTATTCTATGCAAGTATGCATCGAGTATACTCAAAGCATGTATGAAGCATTCTTTGTTTGAGCGTCTCAAAATAGCCTCATGTCCAGCCTACTTCATGTGATGGTTTGGAAGTTGCGCAAGCAAATCCTCCCTTGACCGACCACATGGTGTGGTAGAGTGACGGATGGTGATCACCATGACGCCGCACTGACCAATTAACTCCTAACCAGGGCTGTATAACCAAGCCGGTGAAGTTGGACGGACGAGATGATCTTTGAGACACTCATCTGCGACCGTTAATGAAATTAGGGTTTTAGAAGAGGTGCGCAAGCATCCCTCTTCAGCCTGGTCGAATCCAAGCTTGGGATACGATTTTGGCCAGGCCGATCGTACATGCGTGTAGACGGCATGACGGTGTAGGCGCCCATATCCCATTATCTCACGAAAGTGTGATCTGGGCCACTCAATTCGTCCAGCGAAGTTGAGTGGTCGAGATCGGCCAGACAAAAACTAGTGCCGCAAAAGCCGCGCCTCGTGCCAACTCGGGCGTGCGTTCCAAGATGACCAATCTTGGTGGTCTTGGCCGATCGGTCAGCGTGTAGGTGGTAGGCTGGTGTTCACGCCTATACCCGATCGTCCCATGAAAACGTGATCTAATCCACTCAAATCGTCCGGCGAAGTTGAGTGGTCGAGATTAGTTTGCAATCGGGAAGTGTGACCACGCTAGTTTGGGCGGACGATTTAGGATAAACATGCATGGTATGCCTTGGCCGATCGGGTGAGGGGATAGATGGGTCCACGTTGGTCATGTTGGTATGACCGTACCTGCTTAATCTAATCTTGGACCCTCCATTCGTGCCGGAGAAGATGGACGCTCGTGATGCTCAAAACCCTAATTTTGGGTTTCACGGCCGTGCGTCATGCTCTATTCGGCATACGACCGGGATGACCAACCATGGTTGGTCCCGATCGATCGGTCAGTATGTGTAGGCGGGCCCACGGTGATTGTGTTGACATGCTCGGGCCCTTTGAATCTACATCTACACCCTCCATCTATACCTCGCGAAGATGGATGGTTGAGATCGTTTTGCGACACATGTAATGTGCCGCAAACCCTAATTTAGGGTTTTTCGTCCATACCGCTTCACGGTTTGGACGTTTGGCAAGCTATGCCAATCTTTTGGGGAGGCCGACCATGCGGGCCCGCGTTGGTTCGGCAGCGAATATTCCATACCTGCTTGGGGGTTATGGAATTGATCTAGGCCATCCAATCATGCTGGTGAAGTTGGATGATCGTGATCATTTCTGATCGATACTGGACAGTCCGGATGCTCAATCGGGCTAGTATAACACACCGAGAGTTGCTTCAATCGGGCTAGTATAACAAACCGAGAGTTGCAGCTGCATTACGGATATTTCGTACATGCTTTCATTATAATGCTTGGAGATTCGTGTTGCTCTGCTGAGAGTAACACTCGTCGTCATGCCGCATGATAATGAGTACAGGAAATACAAGGTTTGGTTACGCATTAATTAATAATGTCAGAATTCATTGTGGTATATGGGATTGTTGCTACATGCTCCAACCTGGATGAATTTCGTGTATTTAATTCTGAGAATGGGATTGTTGTCACATGCTCCATTCTAGGTGAATTAGTAAAGTGAAGAAGTATTCAACACTTATTAATGGCTTTATCTTTTACAAGATGTTAGCGCATAATTTTCTGGCTTTTACAATTTTAACCTTAAATGAAAATCCACCATCAACATTAAGTCCCATGCCTAGCACATAATGGTTACACTATTGTGGGGTAGACATGAGATGGTGACAAATTTGTACTAATTGAAATGACCAAGCTAAAGTGAATACATATTTACCGGATAGGTCGACATTGTCGCGTTGCCTCAGGAACTGGTTAGTCCTGATTTAGGTTGTGAAGGAAGCAGGACTTGATCCGGTGAGTCGCTTTGGTTCCCTTTGTACATATCTGGACAGAGCTTGGCCCCTTCCTTGGGTCGGGTGTACTCCCTTTCATCACGCATCAGCTTTCCTCGATGTATCTGATAAGCATCGTTGATTGCTATCCCGAATTAGTAGCCTTTATAGGTGGCAAGTAAAGACTTCTTTTCTCCTTGGATTCTGTCGACTTGCGAGATTATAAAAAATCATCTCACGTAGTCATTTATTCTATATCTCAGGTACTGCTCCACACTTATCTGATCTTCTGATTGACTGATCGATTGATTGATTTTTTTTTTTGTGCTCATTACTTCTTCTCCTTTGCAGTTTATCATGGAAGCGGTGGACGATCATTCTGTCACTTCTCCAGAAAGAAGCTTCGAGGTTGACAAGCCTGAAACCCATGCGCACGAAGAAGTAATGGCTAAGATCGATCTTCCACTTCGAGAAGTCGGCCGTGCTATACAGGGGATGTCTATTTTGCACCTGCGTATTGCCAGGGGACGCATCTGTGCACTTTCAGCTGCGATTGATATGGAGGAGCGGTGGAGGCGCGAGGAAGCGTTGCAAGTACTAGTAAGAGCAAGGGCAGAGAGATTTGCAGTGCGGTTGAAGAGGCGGAGGGTTGAGCATAAACGACCTCTGAATGAAGATAAGTGTGATTACCCAATCCAGGACGGCGTGATAATTCTTGATTCCGACACAGACGAACCTGAACGTTTGAAAGAAATCGGCACGACTCCTAATATTGCTGTGTCCTTTGATGCTCCTGATGATGTTGGGATGGAGTGCGTTGTTGCGGAGATGTCTGATGCAGAAGTTGAGGTGGATCCGAAGGGAGGAGCATCAACAGGTGATGGCGCTGAAGCAGAACCTAACGGTGGTGCAGGCGAGGTCGACCCTCTTGGCGACTAAAACCTCTTTTCTTCTTTTTACTTTTTCCAAGTATATTCCGTACATTTGAACATCTTCCTTGTACTCAGTGGCAGCCGAGTTCAAGGTTTTCTTCTATTTGATTGTTTGAATAAAGTTTTTTTTTTTTTTTATAACCCTTTGTCAAGACTGCAACTGAACCTTCTCAGGCGCAAGGGTGCGCCTTCACACGTAATTCTTTGTGATAAAAGAAATAATGCCATAATGGAATATCTACGGACCTGGGGTGAGTGGCTCAAAGCTTCTTCCCTTCCCGCGCATATCTTTTCCCTCAACTCTTTTCAGGATGTTTTTTGCTTAGGGTTTCTTTCCTGACCTTCTCTAGTGGGTTGATTTAGGCTGGACTTTGTGTCTTTAGGGGTAAAGAGGTTCTCAGATGGAAATAACACTTCAATTAATTTGAAAATCGAAAATTGAAACCCTGATTATGAATGCAAGTATTGCAATCATTCTCTAGAGGAATTACAAATATGATGTGAAATTGTAAAGGGAAACACGCCTGAGGAAGTAGCACAGCGTCTTAAAGCGTGTAGGATGCTGGAAAGTGATAGCACAGAGTCTTAAGTACGGTAGGGTTTGAGCCACCGCGAGTGAATTGTTACGCCTTCTAGCTTGTCAGCGTTGATGAGTTTGCAGTAGCCGCCTAGGATGACATCTGCTACCAGGTATGGTTCATCCTCCTTCTCGGTGGATAAATCAGGTGAGGTAGCCATTCTCACCGTAATGCTTCCGACCTTGATAGTGCGGTTGTCTTCGTTACTGAGTCCCCAATTCCAAACGGGTTTGGGCGTGTAGACATCGGGGTCTTGGTTTTGTCGTCTTTGATCGAGACATCTTCTAGACTCCTGATAAAATGTTTGAAGGGGTCGGCCTCCCATTCGCATCTCTTAGCCAAGGTTGGTTTTTTGGCTAGAGCGGTCCCCCGTGACTTGTCGAATGAGGGGCGGTAGGTTGTAAAGAGGGTTGCGTGATGAGACTTACTTGAGATCGGAACCTTTCAATGTATGCCGATGTGCTCTCTCCAGGAAGTTGTGTCACATTGGCAAGCATTCGGGTGCGGCAAATGCAGGTCATCGGGAGGTCCAAGGTGTGTTGAGATTCTTTCGTATCAAACCGGTAGAGGA
This sequence comes from Papaver armeniacum, assembly GCA_023531295.1. Taxonomy (NCBI): domain Eukaryota; kingdom Viridiplantae; phylum Streptophyta; class Magnoliopsida; order Ranunculales; family Papaveraceae; genus Papaver; species Papaver armeniacum. Next base: position 174,918 of record JAJJWW010012550.1, read on the forward strand.
TAGACTTCTAGTATTGCTTTGTTGTCATGCATCCGAGAGCGTCCTAGGATCATGTCGTAGTTGGGATGATCTTTGACTATGTAGAACTTTGCTTGTGTCGAGGCATCACCCAATTTGACTTCAAGATCGATGTATCCATATGCATCTCTCGAAGTTCTCCTTCCGAATCTTTAACCATAGTTGGGTGACGAGTAGCTTCTCGCATTAAAATCTTTGCCGCTCTCAAGGTCTTGAAAGTAATGATGTTAAATTCGAAAGCCGTATCAATCAACGTGTATTTATCGAACTCAACGTCTCTCAAACGAGTGACGATTAGGAGTCCCAGTTTCCTTTGCTCGCGTCCTTCGGAAAGATCGGGTTCCCAGACCTTCGATACAAACGCTTTCGCCCGACACAACGCGGTTGAGGGTCAGTAAATATGTCTTAACGCTGTCCTTTGGAGAAATACAAGATTTCACACAAGTGCTCCATCATAGATTGTATACCTTGCGAATGTAATCCCCGAGAAATCACGCAGCTCTTGATAGGAAGAGGGTCTCTATGAACACCTTCGTTTCCAAGCCGGAGTTCTCCCGTCTCTGTCTTTTACCCGAATATTTGTTTCACTGCTACAATCTTTGGTTGGATGATGGACGAATCTATGGTAGCAACAGTATTTGGGATCCGCCATGTCTTTCTCAGTTGGAGGATGTCTGATAGGAGGCAGACTTGATGGCATCGTCTTGGATCCACGCTTCCAAGAGTTCTATCACTTCATTCATGGGGAAAGGAAAACCCGTATCTTCGGTGTCTTGTGCGGGAGTTTTGTCCGCTCCTTTCCGAGACGAAGTCTTGTGTGCCGGGGATGCCCGCTTGGTTTGTTGTTCCGTCGCTGAAGCTTTCCTTTTTTCTCCTCCGCCACTACACTCACATAAGGACCAATGTTGTATTGCTTGTTCGTGAGACGCCTGCTTCCTCGACTTTCACGTGAATCTTCACTTCGAACAACTCGGGGTTCTTTCTAGCAATCTTTGGTGCGATTGTTCTTTGAACGTTTGGCAGCTTTATGGATTTCAGAGAACGTTTGAAAGCCCAGATTTTCTAATAGAGCGCGGTATATGGGTATCATCCCATTGATGCACAACTCCACCAATTGTCGTTCGGTGACGTTCGGGTCGTGACAATCTAGCGCTTGGGTTCTAAAACTTTTAACGAAGTCGTTGGGATGCTCGTTGTTCCGCTGAAGAATTCTTCCCAGATCTGAAAAGGTGATCTGTTCAGACACGAAGAAATACTTTCTGTAGAAAGCACTGACCATCTCGCTCCAATTGGATATGTTGTTAGGCGCGACGTTGTTGTTGATGTAGTTTTTACAAAGTGATAAGTATTAATTCGTTTCTGGACTCTTTTTAAATATTTGGTTTTTTTTTTGCTTATTAAAAGAAAATACTAAGACAAACTAAATAAAATTGATTTTTGTTACCAAGGAGAGATGGGTCTAGGGCTTTGGATTCCGCTACTTCTAATGATGGTAAACTCAATAATTAAAACTTTGGCATAATACTCCTATTTTACTCAAAACAATTTTCGAACTCAATCTCATGCTTTGGAAAATATAACACTACAAGCTCTTTTTTATGACTTTCGTCGCTATTCTAAGGCCTAATCCTCCTTCGCTTATAAAAGAACGGTAGAAACTACCCAAAACAGTTTTTACGAAGCATGTAAAGAAGAGAGAATTTTTTTAACAAATTAAAACACAATTTTGGAGTAAATATGCCAAAGAAATTAATTACTAAATATTACCTATTAAAAATAGTTTCCTCCAAAACCCTAGAGAATAGATTTAGCTACTCATAGATCGAAGATTGGAGAAAATTTCATTAATCATTGTATTGAAAAATAATAATAAAAGTGCTTACAATGATTTTCAGTAATAAACGACCGTCACTGAGGGTCCTTGTTTTAAGACTGCTTGAAGAACGATAGAGGGTTAACTCTGTCGTTGTTTTTAAAACTGCTTCTGCGACCGCTTTTGGTGGTGTAATGTTCTTCGTGTTCTTGAGTGTTTTTGCAGCAGCAGGTAATTTTTTTCTAACCTCTTTTCTTTCGATTCTAAGCCTCTATTTCTCCTCCAAAGTATCCGTCCTCCTTCTCTAGGGTTCGACCATCCATTTTATACCCAACGTGGCCTTGAATCTCTTTGAAATAACTCTCATTGATCTCCTTTCCTTTTTTTTCTTCTTCACGGCCAAGTTACGGGATTCTTTCTTGTTTTGAGAATTATTTCCTTGTCTTTCTTTTTCACACGTCTTCTGGTGATGTGCACGGTCCCAATCATATTGCTAGTACAAGCTAAACTCACGTCACCACTTCCAATAATAGAAAATCATACCCGATCTACAATATCTTCCCTGTTTTCTTCTCCGGGATTATTTAGCCCAACTGGATCAAATCCGTCAACTAAACCGAGTCTGTTAGGCCATAAGGAAGATACCCAATGAATTTCAGCCCTTTAGTCTCATTAAAACTCATCCAGTTATCGAATCCTAATTTGCTGCCATTGAAAACTAGTTTTCCCGCCAAAACCGTGAACACTGATTCACCTTTTGCGGATTATCTAACCAATTCTGGTCATAATAAAGACCATCATCATCCCTGTTTGGACCTAAAGAACAAACCCATTTATTCTTAGCGCTTTAGTCTCATTATAGCTCGCTCAAAATCCAAACCCTAAACTGTTGCTCTTTTCCCGCTTAAAATTCAAAATTTGAATGGAGAAGATGACCTTCCCTTATCCAAAGGTGTCCCTTTAGCAATTTGGGCTACATTTAGCAATTTCTGGGGGTGCGAATAGCAATTTGTGGGGTACAAAGATGACTTTTGGGCTGTATATAGTGAAAAACTCATGGGTGACTTTTTCAACTCTTCCGGGACATTTCTGGGGGTGCCTTTAACACTTTTCTGGGTGCTTTTAGTGGTTTCTCGAGCAGCCATCTCTTACTTTTCATATTTACTTATTTTCTTTAATTTTTATCGCATCACTAAAGTCGACATGCCTGAGAAATAATTCGCCTCCAACAGTAGTTGCACATGAAATGACACTTTAGCCCCTTTTAAGCAACGTTTCCTCTTCTTTTACTCCAAATTACCTGAAACTCAAAATCAAATAAAAGATACATAATTTACAAGAAAACATAACAAAGAAAGCATAAACAATAGATAAATATCAAGGTGTTTTAGACACCTATCAAATTCCCCCACACTTAGACTTTGCTAGTCCTCGAGCAAATCAAACTAAATACATACAACTCCATCTCGTCGAGGATACGGTCACACTTAGCACGTATAACAAGCCTTTAAACCACTAGGTGACCGGTCGTCAACCGACACAAATATAATTTACACTTTCTTACTACTCAAAATATAAATATAGCAAGGGCAAGAAAGGATCGATCCCACAGAGAGGTCTAGGTTGTCAAATTGTTTCGGTTCCCTATAAATAACACCGGTAGTTTTGTGATTGTTATATAATAAACTAAATAAAAGCAAATAAAGCAAAGCAAACAAATCAAATCAAGGATAAGAAGATATTGGTCATGGATTTCGTTTTCATTCACAAACATGTTTTCAACACAATAACTAGAATTGATATTTTAATCTCAACTTTTATCAAAGGCCCTAGAATACCTTGATCGCAAGAATATCCCGCTAATCTCCTCATGTCATCAACAAACACATTGAAAGATGCGAATATGAATCCTATCTAAAAGAACAACCTAATGTGTAAGAGCACTAATCAAGTTTAATTCCCTAGATGCATTAGGTTCTATGAAATCAGGCCAATCAAAGCAATCGAACGTGGAAAGCGCACTAATCCGATTTAACAAAGGTTATGGTTCACATATGATCATAAGAATATATCACTACAAACTATAATCATACTTATGCTACTTGCAATCCGGAATTATCACTTTTGCGTATAATAACCCTAATCTAGCAATAAAGATGAAAGCAAACTCAATCGATTCGCGACTCGACTAACAAGCATTCAAATCATGTAACAATATTCATGGTGAATCATAAACGATAATATGAGAGAAAACTAATTTATTGTACAAAAACTCATGTTTGGAAATTCAACTTATTCCATAACCAATAATAAAACTCTAGCTCATATTCATGGAGTTCATAACAAGAAGAAAGAGAAGTTTCATGTTTCTAAACCCTAAGTAGAGGAAAAAGAATAATAGAATAAAAGATATCTTTTTCTCTCTTATATGTTTCTCAATTTCCATAAAGGATACTCCTTCCACAATTAGGTTTTGTCTTCAAGTCCATTAGATAGAAATTCACCCGGCCCACAAGTGAGAAACCCGTGTAGAAATTCTGTCCCAAAAATGCTCGCCGGAAAACTGGGATTGTGGCCGGAAGTTGGCTGGAAAAGTCGTCGGAAACTATTTCAGGCGACCGGCAAAGTCCGCCCGGTCACCGGTCAACGGGTCGAATCGGGTCGGGTCAACGGGTCAACTCGGTCAGCACCGAGTCAAGGAGAGTCAGGGTGAGTCAACAGGTGAGTCAGGATCCTGTGTCGGACCTGAGTCAGCTGTGCTGATCAGCTAACTAGACTGACTCGTCAGGCCAGTCTTGCACAGGCCATAATTGTTCAGCACAATCATTGTGCTTCACGGCTCCTTGGCTAGCCATCTTGGCTCTGTAAACTGCAGCTACATCCAGCTGCTTCCTTGCAATTCCAGCCTCATATTCACTGCCACAGCTTCACCTGAAATCTTCAGCCACTACTTCAGAGCAACACCAGCTCCTGCCATAGCCTATCCAGCCATAATGGCCCTACCTCCTTGGCAGTGTGCTTCTCTGCACCAGCTTGCACATTACTAGCACCTGAGTTCCAACCACCACTGCCACAACCTGAGCTATTCTCCATATCCTGCTGTTATTGCTCATCCAGCATATGTCCATCTCCACTTGCACCATCATAGTACCCTGACACAGCATCCATCTAAGTTCCCCTGAACCATATCCTGCCATTCCATCTCGGGCCACCGCTTGCAACTTCCATTCAATCAATGCTGCCCATAACCTCACATATTACCAAGCTACACAGCACAAGTAATGACCTGCAACTCCACTGCAATATCAACTACTGATAGCTCAGCCACTGCGCAATAACAGCTCCACCTTCTTGTCACCTGCCACTCCATCAGTCACTCACACTTCCCTGTAACCAACACCTCAAGACATCATTCTCTTCTACCTGCCATGAACCAACAATACAATGTCTGAGTTGCACTTGCCACAGGCCAACCCACCGCAACTCCGGCTCCACAGCAATCACACCACCTCGCAACCTCATTGCCTCCACCTTGCCCGACCTTCACAAACCACTAACCTCACCAAGATCAAAGACCAGCCTTCGCTTCCTCCAGTCCACCTGCAATATCAGCTCAAATTCATAAATCCAGCTACCCTGTCATGCCATCCTGTAATCCATTCCTCTTCATAGCATCACCAGAACCTGCTCTGCAATGTCATAATTACTCCTTCTTTCCCTGATCTATTGCTCTCAACCATTCCTAGTCTCAGTCCCTCGCCAACTGCAGCACCATTATCAGTTCCATGCCTGCACTCTTCTCACAGCGCCAGGTCGACTCCATTGCAGCAATTGGCAGCTACACCTGCAATTTCCTGTCAAGCCCTGAGCATCACCTTCCATCTGCCACTTTAACCTGCAGCTGCATCTTCTCAGCTCACAACTCCTTATGCTCATCACAAGCTCAGGTCAGTAGACTGCCAACAAATTCAGCTGCAATTCCACTTGATTCAACTAGCACCACCAGACTCAATCAGGCCACCATTCTTCTATAAGCATCAGTGCCATTTCCATGGCAAACCAACACAGATCCTTTTCGGCCTTCACATCAATGGCAAAGATAGCCCTGTATTTCTCATCAGTGGCAGCGCATCCCTGGAAACATCAACACCAGCTCCCCTTTGTATTCATTACAGCACAGCACCACCTGACCTGCTCTGTTCACAACAATCGACATCTCTTCATCGAGCTTGAGACACCACATAATCACCACTGCAACTCAATTCTTCCCCAGATTCATGTCACCAGCTCCTCATAGTCACCAAAGACAAGACCAACACTACACTCGAGTTCCATCATCAACGAGATCACCAAAGACATGCAACAACCATATTCACCCAACTTAGCTTGATCTTCGAGCACAAACCGCTATGAATCCCTGTCTCGGCAGCGCGAGCTCATCTTTCAATTCACTACCAACGACAAAGCAAAGAAATCACCTTGGCCGGCTCCATCTCCCCATAGCCATCCGCATCACCAACTCCTCAAACATCAAACCCATTCATTATACAGCACAGTCTCAACATTTCAGCCAACTGCGGGATCTTCTTAGTCTTGTTAATACCAAAGAATACCACATTTTCGCAACTTATACACTCCTACCCAAAGACCGACTTCTTGCAATGCCACATGCAATGCAATTACTTGAACTGCAGCCTTCAGATACCTCTATCGAACAGTATCACGGCTCAACTCAACATCTTCCTCTCGATCTTGTTACAACGACTACTAGATTCAAAACCGATCTCCATTGACTCACAATTACCAATTGGAACCAAACCCACTTGAATCCAACCAATAATCCACCACAATGAACCCATTTCTTCCTTAATCACCAAACCCATTCTATCATCACAGAGAATCGAGCAACATACCCATCTCTGATTCCTTGTTCTTCATCTATGGCGGTCAGCTACCCTAATAAACCGAGTTAGACTCATACCCATATTCAATTTCATCTCAGATTCAACCTCCACTTAATTCATCATCTGAGCCCATGAATATCACCATCACAGTGAAACCCTAACCTCAATTCCACCATTTATTGCCTGTTTCTCATCAAACCCATTCAATCGCCTTCCATTCTCTTCCCCATTCCATTCTCGATCCAGTAGCAAGTTATAATAAATCCTCGATGATTCAAACCCACACTTGTACCCTTGAATTACCACCATCTAAGATCCACCAAAGAACCACACTCGTTTCTCTCGTTCTCTGAACTTTAGATGGGAACAATAATGAGAAAGGAAGACATTTCTCTCGACTTTAGGGGTAGGTAATGATAGGAGCTTATATTGGCACCCCACGTTATTGGATAAAGGCTAACCATTTGGCCTCCCCTTAACCTCAGCTTGACTGTATTAAGCACTCCTCCAAATAGAGTTGCCCCTTAACCTTGACTGGGCTCCAGATAGTGTTCGCCCATGAATGACTATTTTGCCCTTTTGCTCAAATTGGATGATTTCTTCTTCTTTTCGTCCATGCGACTCCAGAGTACCTAATAACTCAAAAACACGCGTAAAGTACATAATTCACAAGAAAAATAGCAAAGAAAGCATAAACTCTAGATAGTAAATACAAGTGTATTCTACACCTATCGATTCCCCACACTTAGACTTTGCTAGTCCTCGAGCAAATCAAACAAAACAATAAAATACAACAACTCCGTGTCGTCGAGGCTACGGTCACTTTTAGCATAAATAACAAGCCTTTAAACCCCTAGGTGTCCCTAGTGGACGAGTTATAGTCTCGTGAAGGTTTACTAGAGATATACCTACAAAACCTATATTTCAAACTCCGTCTATTCGTGACAAATCAATGAACGAATCCAAAATGACTAAGGGGAGGAGGTACCTTGCAAATTCAATTCATATATTAGTAAATAAACTCTAATTAGATAGTCGAACAAGCCACAATACTCGGAAACTAACAAACCACAATCACAATGAAAAGATTAAGAAGATGGATATAGATGTAGATGTTGGCGAATGTTCACAAGTGTTCGATGTTTCCCATATCTCGTCTCAAGGTCACCGCTAAGATGAACCTAATCCTATTAGATTGAGCTACTTGGTGCTGAATGCTACATCAAATCAATTGGCATATACAAGGGAACCAAGAGTGACTTTATTCAACACAATAATAATTTCTTTTTTTTTTTTTTATATATGATTGGATCAAACTGGATCCAATTTCTTTTTTTTTTTTTTTAGACGGCATGATTAGATGTTTTGGATCCAAGCGCATGCTTCCTTGTCAACACGTATATGATAGTTGCCTTGGATCCCTGCATTCCACGCTTGTTTAGGCGACGGAGACAGGGACTACGTTTCACACATACTGCTATTCCCAAGTGTCATTTTTTATTCCGTTTTGGTCTAATTGTTCGGTCCTTTTTTTTTTTTTCTTTTCTTTTTCAATTTTTTTTTTTCAATTTTTTTTTTTTAGTAACTCAACCACTCTATTTCATCCTAGCAGTAATAACACGTCGATGTTTAGTGACCCACCAAAGCACTTAGAGAACAATAGATAAATATGGAAAAATAAAAATAGAATGCGATATGGTGATATTCCGAGATATGGTAACAACTATCATGGTATTTATGATTCATGAGCTATGTTCGTCCCTTTTAGTTAAATGGTCCTCAACTCCTGCATTCAAAATGGTTCCATCCACTAATGGTGTCATCCTAAAGGCACAAATTTCTAGATTTCGGAGTTCAAAAAGCACAATTTTTTCTTGGTTTTTCTATTTTTATCATTTTTTTTTGTTTTAAAAGGCATAAATAAACTATACAAACATATAAATGCTCCCCCACACTTAAACTTCACATTGTCCTCAATGTGTAAAACCGAAAGTTCTGAATTCTGACGTAACAGCAGATAAAACGCAAAAACTGTGCAAATTGGTAAGGAATTTGGAAAAACTCCATTTCACAAAAGTTGTTCACCTACGTGTTTTCTACACAGTGTCACAATTTCACAGTGTTTTGATACACGGTCTGACAGTTATGGTCTCTGGACTGAACTACGCGCAGTCTGAAATTTTCTGACGAAAAGGTATTCGTCATAATTCTCTTCTAAGATAGATTACGGACTCAATGAAATTAAACATAGGGATGCAAATATGATATGAAAACAGTAAAAAAAAAAAATAAATGAAACAAAAATAAAATGCAAAAGGATAAGAGATACAAAACCGGTGGGTTGCCTCCCACTTAGCGCTTGTTTTAAAGTCGACGGCCCGACTTAGCTTCTTGTAAGATTCATTCCCCATACACCAATAATCGGAAAAGTTGGGGATCCGTCCATAGAACCTGTTTTGCAAACACTAGCTTCACACAAATATTAGTAACATAAAGCAAAAGTGAAGCTATGAACCGATAAAAGCTTCCCCCACACTTATTCTTGTCCACACTTGGAAGTGCATAAAGAATATATGAGTCGGGTACTTCCACGGTTTTTGGTCCAAAACCTGCATAGTATGAGAATCAAGTATCTCTAATGGCGGATACCGAGATATAAAATCATTCAACAATATTTTTGAAGCACATAAATTCAAACCAATAAGAGGTAAAGGAGAAGAAACAATAGGCAAAGGGTTAGATAAACCTTGCACAATCTCTTGTATCACGGAATCCTCTTCATCCTTGAAAACTCAAGTGAATTATTCACCTCTTGTATATCATGGTCCTCTATCAAACCCTGCAACCATTCTTCGTCCGTTTCTGCCTTAACCAAAGTATCGACATAGACATCATCATTATAATCATATGCAAGCTCAATTGGGTCTTCCACAATTGGTTAAACCGGATTCATTCTCAACATATTCCTCCTTTTTGTTGTAGGGCACATACTCTTTTGCGGATCCAAATTTTATCATAAGAAACTTTTTTAGAACACTCGAAAATGCATCATCCTCAAGCTCCACCCTTTGAATAGGCTCTTGATCATTATTAAGATCAATGCTTGAGTAATCTACACAAGTGTCAACAAATTCCTCTTCGTCTTCATCTTGATCCCAAAAAGACACTCGGAGATGTCACCATGAGTTGTTTCAAGCAATGTATCATAATCACCGTCACTATCATAGTCAACATAAGATTGTTCCTCGCGAATTTAGTGTTGTTAATCTCTAACTCATCCTTTTGAATAGGTGAATGATCATTATTAAGATCAAGAGTTGAGTTAACTACACAAATATCAATCGAAAGTCCCTAAAGGTTCGCCTTTTCAACATTAGCATCAATCAAATATTCATCACAAACCATATGCACATTAGAATTATCCATATCTTCCTTGTATTGATCAATGCCTCTTCGCAAGATAGTCATACCTTCACGAAGTTCTTGGAGTTGCTCGTTTGTAGTCTCTTTAGCTTTTTGAAATTCCTTTTGTAAAAAGTTGGAAACTTTGTCTATAAAGTTAGAGACTTTTTGTTCACAAGCATAAGAATCCTCCCGTCCTTGTGGTTGTTCACACACATACCCGCCATAAGGTTGTTGAGGAAAACCATAAGGTTCCATGGAATATTGGTCATAACCAATGAATTGGTTTTGATTATACCCATGGAATTCGTAGTTATCATATTGTTGAGGTTGTTGAAAACCGCATCCATCCATGTAGTATGCTCCTTCCATGAGAAACAAGCACCGAAATAAAATTCTCAAACCAAGGTTAAAACCAGAAAATAAGAAAAAGTAAAATAAAATTAAAAAAAACAAAAATAAGAAACCAAAAACAAGTGACAACCGCTGCCTCCCCGGCAACGGCGCCAAAATTTGACCGGTCGTCAGCCGACACAAATATAATTTACACTTTCTTACTACTCAAAATATAAATATAGCAAGGGCAAGAAAGGATCGATCCCACAGAGAGGTCTAGGTTGTCAAATTGTTATGGTTTCCTATAAATAACACCGGTAGTTTTGTGATTATAATAAACTAAATAAAAACAAAAGCAAATTAAGCAAAGCAAACAAATCAAATCAAGGATAAGAAGATATTGGTCATGGATTTCGTTTTCATTCACAAACATGTTTTTCAACACAATAACTAGAATTGATATTTTAATCTCAACTTTTATCAAAGGCCCTAGAATACCTTGATCGCAAGAATATCCCGCTAATCTCCTCATGTCATCAACAAACACATTAAAAGATGCGAATATGAATCCTATCTAAAAGAACAACCTAATGTGTAAGAGCACTAATCAAGTTTAATTCCCTAGATGCATTAGGTTCTATGAAATAGGCCAATCAAAGCAATCGAACGTGGAAAGCGCACTAATCCGATTTAACAAAGGTTATGGTTCACATATGATCATAAGAATATATCACTACAAACTATAATCATACTTATGCTACTTGCAATCCAGAATTATCATTTTTGCGTATAAGAACCCTAATCTAGCAATAAAGATGAAAGCAAACTCAATCGATTCGCGACTCGACTAACAAGCATTCAAATCATGTAACAATATTCATGGTGAATCATAAACGATAATATGAGAGAAAACTAATTTATTGCACAAAAACTCATGTTTGGAAATTCAACTTATTCCATAACCAATAATAAAACTCTAGCTCATATTCATGGAGTTCATAACAAGAAGAAAGAGAAGTTTCATGTTTCTAAACCCTAAAACAAAGTAGAGGAAAAAGAATAATAGAATAAAAGATATCTTTTTCTCTCTTATATGTTTCTCAATTTCCATAAAGGATACTCCTTCCAAAATTAGGTTTTGTCTTCAAGTCCATTAGATAGAAATTCACCCGGCCCACAAGTGAGAGAAACCCGTGTAGAAATTATGTCCCAAAAATGCTCACGGAAAATCGGGATTGTGGCGGGAAGTTGGTTTAAAAGTCACGGAAACTATTTCAGTTTACCGGCAAAGTCCGCCCGGTCACCGGTCAACGGGTCGAATCGGGTCGGGTTAACGGGTCAACTCGGTCAGCACCGAGTCAAGGAGAGTCAGGGTGAGTCAACAGGTGAGTCAGATCTCGTGTCGACCCAGTCCGAGTGGTGGCTGACAACTAACTAGATCGAAGCGCCAAAGCCGCCTCAGATAAAGTTATAATTGTTCAGACAATCATTGTGCTTCACTGGCCCCTTGGCTAGCCATCTTGGCTCAGAATCACTACATCCACTGCTTCCTTGCAATTCCACCTCATATTCATCGCCACTGACTTCACCGAAATCTTCGGCCCACTACTTCGTAGCAACACCGGCTCTCCCGCATAGCCTATCCAGCCATAATGGCCCTACCTCCTTGGCGGTGTGCTTTCCGCACCACTTGCACATTACTAGCACCCGAGTTCCAACCACCACCGCCACAACCTCTATATTCTCCATATCCTCAGATATTGCTCATCCAGCATATGTCCATCTCCACTTGCACCATCCTAGTACCCTGACACAGCATCCATCTAAGTTCCCCTGAACCATATCCTGCCATTCCATCTCAGTCACAGTTGCAACTTCCATTCAATCAATGCACAGCCATAACCTCACATATTACCAAGCTACATAGCACAAGTAATGACCTGCAACTCCACTGCAATATCAACTACTGATAGCTCAACTGCCCACCGCGCGCAATAATGTACTCCACCTTCTTGTCACCCGCCACTCCATCACCAATCACACTTCCCTCGTAACCAACACCTCAAGACATCATTCTCTTCTACCCGCCATGAACCAACAATACAATGTCTCGAGTTGCACTTGCCATGTGCCAACCAATTTGCAACTCCGGCTCCACAGCAATCACAAAGACTCGCAACCTCATTGCCTCCACCTTGCCTGACCTTCACAGCCACTAACCTCACCAAGCTCACAGCTCCAGCTCAGTCCACCTGCAATATCAGTTCAAATTCACAAAGCCAGCTACCCTGTCATGCCATCCTGCAATCCATTCCTCTTCATAGCATCACCAGAACCTGCTCTGCAATGTCATAATTACTCCTTCTTTCCCTGATCTATTGCTCTCAACCATTCCTAGTCTCAGTCCCTCGCCAACTGCAGCACCATTATCAGTTCCATGCCTGCACTCTTCTCACAGCGCCAGGTCGACTCCATTGCAGCAATTGGCAGCTACACTGCAATTTCTGTCAAGCCACGAGCATCACCTTCCAGTGCCACTTTAACTCGCACTGCATCTTCTCGCCACAACTCCTTATGCTCATCACAAGCTCAGGTCAGTAGACTGCCAACAAATTCAGCTGCAATTCCACTTGATTCAACTAGCACCACCAGACTCAATCAGGCCACCATTCTTCTATAAGCATCAGTGCCATTTCCATGGCAAACCAACACAGTCCCTTTTCAGCTTCACATCAATGGCAGCATAGCCCTGTATTTCTCATCAGTGGCAGCGCATCCCTGGAAACATCAACACCAGCTCCCCTTTGTATTCATTAAAGACAAGACCAATTGACCCGCTTCCCGTTTCACAACAATCGACATCTCTTCATCGAGCTTGAGACACCACATAATCACCACCGCAACTCAATTCTTCCCTGCATTCATGTCACCAGCTCCTCATAGTCACCAGCACAAGACCAACACTACACTCGAGTTCCATCATCAACAGATCACCAGCACATGCAACAACCATATTCACCCAACTTAGCTTGATCTTCGAGCACAAACCGCTATGAATCCTGTCTCAGAGCAGAGCTCATCTTTCAATTCACTACCAACGACAGCAGCAAATCACCTTCAGTTTCAGCTCCATCTCCCCCATAGCCATCCGCATCACCAACTCCTCAAACATCAAACCCATTCATTCTACAGCACAGTCTCAACATTTCAGCCAACTGCGGGATCTTCTTAGTCTTGTTAATACCAAGAATACCACATTTTCGCAACTTATACACTCCTACCTTTTGACTTCTTGCAATGCCACTGCAATGCAATTACTTGAATGCAGCCTTCAAAAGATACTCTATCGAACTGTATCACAACTCAACTCAACATCTTCCTCTCGATCTTGTTACAACGACTACTAGATTCAAAACCCTGATCTCCATCGGCTCACAATTACCAATTGGAACCAAACCCAGCTTGAATCCAACCAATAATCCACCACAATGAACCCATTTCTTCCTTAATCACCAAACCCATTCTATCATCACAGAGAATCGAGCAACATACCCATCTCTGATTCCTTGTTCTTCATCTATGGCGGTCAGCTACCCTAATAAACCGAGTTAGACTCATACCCATATTCAATTTCATCTCAGATTCAACCTCCACTTAATTCATCATCTGAGCCCATGAATATCACCATCACAGTGAAACCCTAACCTCAATTCCACCATTTATTGCCTGTTTCTCATCAAACCCATTCAATCGCTTCCATTCTCTTCCCCATTCCATTCTCGATCTGTAGCAGCAGTAATAAATCCTTGACAGATTCAAACCCACACTTGTACCCTTGAATTACCACCATCTAAGATCCACCAAAGAACCACACTCGTTTCTCTCTCGTTCTTCGAACTTTAGATGGGAACAATAATGAGAAAGGAAGACATTTCTCTCGACTTTAGGGGTAGGTAATGATAGGAGCTTATATTGGCACCCCACGTTATTGGATAAAGGCTAACCATTTGGCCTCCCCTTAACCTCAGCCTTGACCGTATTAAGCACTCCTCCAAATAGAGTTGCCCCTTAACCTTGACCGGGGCTCCAGATAGTGTTCGCCCATGAATGACTATTTTGCCCTTTTGCTCAAATTGGATGATTTCTTCATCTTTTCGTCCATGCGACTCCAGAGTACCTAATAACTCAAAAACACGCGTGAAGTACATAATTCACACGAAAAATAGCAAAGAAAGCATAAACTACTAGATAGTAAATACGGTGTATTCTACACCTATCGATTCCCCACACTTAGACTTTGCTAGTCCTCGAGCAAATCAAACAAAACAATAAAATACAACAACTCCGT